>PQXK01000218.1:0-63802 GCA_004786245.1 Botrytis hyacinthi | reverse complement strand
AGTATTATCTATTTAGTATTATCTATTTAGTATTATCTATTTAGTATTATCTATTTAGTATTATCTATTTAGTATTATCTACCTAGTATTATCTACCTAGTATCTATCTAGTAGGTCTCTACTTAATGAAGTCCATCGCTCACTCATCAGCCTTGTCGCAATTATTCAGATGATGAATGATGAATGATTTATTTCCATCTTCTCTCCAATACCTACTGAATACCTACTGAATACCTACCAGCCACACAATCATTCGGTCAATCTACACTCCGGATCATTCCATACCATCTCTGTCATTTCAATGACCACGGAAAACCGACTTTGGTCAGACAACCGGTGCAGGTGCAGGTGCAGGTGGACTTTGCATAATGCCTAGGCCAACAAACAAATGGTCGACTTGGCATGGACAGAATGATGATGCTTCCAAGAACTTCCAGCTTTTATTCTTTTTCCAATAAATGTATCGCCAAGTCAACGTGATGTGGCTATTGTATTGTCTCAGCTAGAACAGAAGAGTCATTTTGCTTCAAAGCCTACCCTGGATACCTACCCAGAAGGTCGAAATAAAGTTCTGTTTAGATTTCGTAATTTCTGGATGGAAACTTTGTGGAGCATAAATGAGATGGCAGCCTCTGTGCTCAACTGTTGTGCGTTTTCATTGGTTGATTGATTTGTTTGATATCGTGATTGATCATGTGATGAGTGATGAGTGATGAGTGATGAGTGATGAGTGATGAGTGATGAGTGATGAGTGATGAGTGATGAGTGATGAGTGATCAATGATCAATGATCAATTCAATCCTCGGGCGGCAGCGAGGTGGATTGGTGGATTGGTGGCTCTGTGGCTCTGTGGCTCTGTAGCTCCGTGGCTCTGAATTAATCTCATGCTTAGCCAACTTCCTTCATACCTCATACATCGACCTCTCATGCTCGCACGACTCTTTCAATACTTGATTATCATTGTTCACGGTGGGGCCCCATTTTGCTACCCCAATTAGCATACGATCATGTAGAACTCATGCTGGATTTGTGTCAGATGTAGCCATGGCCAACAGCTGCAGCCAACACACCAAAATTAACAAAGAAAGGAAGACATCCTTATATAGAAGGAGTGGCACTTCAACGATGATCAACGAGCAGGAGCTGACATTTAAAAGAACGGAGATGAGATAAAGTATTAATATAGATTACCTTATTACATCCTCAGCTTTTCCAGGACTCTCAGATGGAAAGCCCTACGGATTGCCCAGGCACGCGAAGACATACGGAGTAATATACAATTAGTCTCTATTCTTGGTGGGCGAAGTGAAGAATGGTATGAAGAAATCCTACAAGATCTGCCGTTTCCTGGTATCGCCATTTCCCGTACGTATTCGGGTCCTTTGCATCCTTCAAGAACTTCCCAATTCCTGGACCATGACCTTAATACGGATGATTGATGCGTCTACACACGATGATTCTCAACTTCTCGGCGCGCCAAATCCCAAATAAGGGATTCTTCAGCCTCGTCTCTCATGAGTGAGGACGAAGTATGAGTATCTTCAAATAGAAATGGGATTTAATCTCCCCTTCCCCATCGAGTGGTATTGGGTGATTTGGCACAGATCACATAATAACCTTACGGATGTTCGAAGGATTCTGCAAATATCTCATGCAAGGCACGCACACGGAATCGTCTATCCTCACCGTCGCGCGTTTAAGGAAACCTTGGGATTTGATGAGAAGATAAGATCGGAGCAAGGATTAATTAGGGATAAGTCAAGGATTACGACACTTTCGAAATAGAATCCCCTCCTTTGATTGGAAGATATATTGGTCACTAATTATTGAAAATTAATTCAACCAATTGTAACCTTGTCTTTACATTTCTGTCACTTCTATTTTTAAATATAGTATCAAAAAATATATCACTTGGGATCCACACTCCAACAACATCACCTTGTTTGTATCATCAACAATGAGCACTATGATTACTGCTTTTAATACACATCCGCGTGGAGTACTTTATCTCCATCACCAGCCCTATATAGTAATGGAAGAATCATTTTTATCTTTACCGCTGTTATCTTTACCGCCGCAGACTTATACACGCAGTTGATTTCCTCATCAAGGAGCCGGATCTCCTAACGCTGACTTCAATCTCTTACTCTCCTTTGGAATCTTGCGCGCGTTTAGAAGTCTCGGATCTCCCCAGGCTTCCTCTCTCACTGTTACTCCCCTTCTCTCCTATCCTAGCCCTGTTTCTGAGGCTAGCATATTGTTTCACACAATTCGTCTTTTCTAATTGGCTATTTCATATTCTCGCATTTCACTTCTCATCATTGCCATATTCTCAAGATGGCAATGAGTTTCTCTTCAGATATCACGTTAGCAGGGCCATCTCCACTGTCTTTTAGGAAGACGCGTGCGTGCAGGCAGAAGTCAAAGACAGGGTGTACCACTTGCAAGTGAGTAAAAGTGGTGACTGAAATGTTCGATTGATCCACATGATCGATTGGATGTTGATAGTGTGAAGTTTGTGGTTTCTTTCATCATACTGAAAATTTCTTATGTTGAAAGGTAACCATCCGATCATTTACTAATAGTTCGTTCAATTGTAGGCTGCGGAGGGTCAAATGTGATGAGACCAAACCATCGTGCATGCGATGCATAAACTTTGGGAGGAAGTGCGATGGCTACGAGTATAGTCCTAAGGTATATCTTCACTCTATCCTCTAATCTGGCAATACTAACACCAGTTTTAGGATAAACCAGCTTGGCTGATGGGCCCAACTATATCTACTGGCATATCTCAAGAAGTCGTAGAATCTCCACCGTTTTCAATACCGCCCCGTATCTCCGTGTTGAACTTTGGTAATGAACAAGAGGCTCAATATTTTGATTTCTTCTGTAAAGAGACCGTCTTCGAGCTCGCCGGAGGGTTTAAAAAGAAACTGTTCAACGTCATTATCCTTCAATCTTGTCATACTGATACATCTGTCCGACATGCTGCCACCGCAATCGCTGCGTTGAGCAAAGCAATGAAAGTCTCGAAATGCATAGACCCGAAAGAAGGTGAAGCCGGTTTTAAGAGGATTTGTAAGTCTCAAAGATAACTTGGTAATGTAGTGCTAATCGCGTATGATACAGCCGATCAAGTAGAGATGCACCGTCGATACGCTTTGAAGCAATATGGAAGATCCATTCGGTATCTTCGTAACCTTATCCGAACGAGTCAAAATTCTCTTCGCATACCTTTACTTGTGTCTATCATTATATTTTGCTTTGAGAATTTTCGTAAGCTCCATTCTCTCCTTGAGCATTTCTGCTACACAATTACTGATCCCACCGTTTGATAGATGGTAACACTCAGCTGGCCGACAAACACATTTATAGTGCACTTAAGATGATGCACCATCATGAAACAATTTCAAGCCATCCCCACCACAATCCGTTGTTGAGCTCTCCTGCGCCGGATTTGGTAGAAAATGAGATTGTCACTGCGTATCTCCACCTTGCTCTGGCGATCGTGACACGACCAGATGATCCAGATTCATTGAGCGATAAGGTCCTCGATCTCATTTCAAACGATATACCCAAACCGGACATTCCTCGACAACTTGACAATCTTGCAGATGCCGAAGTTCATTTAGAACATGTGCTATACCACTCTCTCCCGAAAATACCAAGGGCAGACCTGCAAAGGCGCTTGGCATCACCGGATCTTTCTCCTCAAGGTTTGGCAATCAGCTTTTCAAGAATTCAGAAGCTTCACCCAGAAGCATCATCTCCTATCCTCACAGGATTCGAGTTTCCTAAGTTCAGTTCTAGCTTTCAAGATTGGCAAAGAGCATTTCAGCCAATTATTTCTTATGCACAATCTCCTTCGGGTAATGCAGATTATATCGCTGCCACCACTCTCCAGATTAAGGCTCTCGGGATAGGACTCATGGGTCAAGGAGTTTTCCTAGATTACAGGATTTCCGATCACTTCCTTCCCATCTTCCGTCAAATCATCTCTCTCAGTCAAAAACTTGTTTCCGATCCTCGATTCTTGAAGACATTCGTCTTCGATGCGGGGATTATTCCTTCTCTTTTCGTTGTGATATACGCGTGTCCCGATCAAAAAATAAGGAGGGACGCGGTCACGATCTTAAGGGAAGCAGGCCCTAGACGTGAAGGTACATGGGATGCTTTGAAAATTGCTAGTATTGGACAAATGCTGCTAGATTCCGAGGAAATAGGGCCAATTAAGACGAAATCGACATTTTTGCCATTGAATGATATAAACTTGATGTCGCCAACAGTATACGAGGAGATTCAGACACCCATACTTCAATCTCCACGACCAAGACGAAGGTCTCTTCTTGTTTCACCGCCTCTGTGGGAACGTGGTTCGGAACGAGGGTTTGTGATGAATCCGTCTTAAGTTCATTTTAAGCCTAGCCTGAAGATCTTTAACAGTATGTTAAGATCCAACGCTGAGTTGCAAGTCTTTTCGGTATGAAACGCTTTTCTTTCCGAGGGGAGAGGGGGTATGTCCTTCGACATCTCGATGCTTTTTTGCATCATATTCTTGTGACGTTTCTTCTCAAGGCTATCTGATTAATACGAAATCCTTTCAAAGTTCCGACGGTATGTTCATTTCACTAATTTCATGTCTACTTTTTCATTCATCTAACGATCAATAGGTTCTCTGCATTTTTGTTTCATGATATCGGAAACCACCACTCAATCAGCCAGTACCCGGCATAACTCACTATCCCTATGGTGATGTTTCATTGCTCTTCATTCTATTCGATACCTCTTTTTATTTTGATTTATCAATTTTCTATGCATCTATTCCTTCTTCTTCTTCTTATTCCTCTTCTTCTACTACAACTTCCTTTTCTTCTTCTTTTCCTCGAATTCTCACGATGAATGATGGCATTTATTCTCTTTGTTCCGACATTCTCATGTTCATATTTTTTTCATCTTGCGTTGATGATGTTTCTTTGTCTCTCTTACCATATTTAGCTTTCTCTTTTACATCTTACACGACTTACAACTGGAGGAAGAATGGATTGTGGGATAATTGATATTTCTGGATCTGTGGAGCACAGGGGGAGTTAGGATAAAAGTATTTGGATTTTACTACCGCGTTTCTAGTTTTTCTTTTCTTTTTTGGAGAGGCAATGAAATCGGAGATATGGTGTTTAAGAAGGTGTTTATGAATTGGGTGGTTTGGTGATTCGAAGTTTTACCAACTTCTTTGATATTTTGATCTTGATAACTTTTACGAGTAGATGAACGTAGGCGGGCGTCTAGATTATCTATATAATAGTTCAATCGAAGCTCATGAAATTAAATTTTCATTATGTTTCCTATTTACCACTAGACACTAGAAGTACATAAATCTTGGCTCTCTCGACTCTAAATCCACCTCCCAAACAAATACGAGTATAGTGATTACAAATTCAAGCCTAGGTATGTTACGAATGCATCAAAATCCGGGGGAAAGTGTCTGTCAAACTTGTCCACAATAAATTTACAAACAGGTGCAAATCAACACGTCAAGCCGAAATATAATATAACCCCGACAAGACGAGTCGCATTGACAAGATTGACAGCATTGATAGCAGCACCAACGTATGATCAGATTTAAGTACGTTCCGCATTCGTTCCTTTGAGAACTTTGTGAAATCTTCAATGTTTCGCCACTGTGACACAGCCATCTTTTTTTGACTCTTGAGAGCCACCGGAATCTACAACGACAGGGTTTTGATGGAGTATCACGTGTAGATTAAGTAGGCGCAGGATGGGTTGGATGGCTGGCGCTCATCATGAATTGCGTAGACAGATGGGTTGGCAAGCAACTGGAATTAGAACGGATTCCGATGAAGCCGTTCGTATTTCAATACCTCGAACTCAAATAAATTGTACGCCTTTCCCTCTTATTTTTGTACTGTTTCTTGTTTATTGTTTCATTTACATTATCTCTTTAGATACTCAATTGGATTTAATTGATTATTGAGTTTTGATTCACTGCTGTTCAAAGAAAGCAACTATTAGCCATTAACCTTGAAGAGCCCC
The DNA here is from genome assembly GCA_004786245.1 of Botrytis hyacinthi. Lineage (NCBI taxonomy): Eukaryota > Fungi > Ascomycota > Leotiomycetes > Helotiales > Sclerotiniaceae > Botrytis > Botrytis hyacinthi. The sequence continues at coordinate 57,751 of PQXK01000218.1, read as the reverse complement.
TTGGCAAAGATCAATCACGTTTGGGCCTTCTGTTGTTTCGCTTCTAAACGTGCTCCAGAACCCGAACTTTATTCAACCCATTATTCCATCACTCACATCTTCCTCCATCTCTAACAAAACAATAACAACAAATACGCACACAACTCGATTTATTTACGACACAAACTCTTGCTGAGCTATCTATCATTTCGATAACAGCGAAAGTAGAATTTACGACCTCTCGACGATCAAATTAATACCTATACCTATACCCACAAACACAACACAATGGCGGACCACCGAGAACCTCAATATGATCCTTATATCCCCAGCGGAGGAGCTGCTGGTGCAGGTGCAGGTTCCCAACAAGCAGGAGGTAACCAGAGGACGGCGGCATTACAAGCTGTAAGTGATATACAATCTTCCGACGGGTAGAGAAGTTGTCTGTCGATGAATTTTGAGTCTCGGGGGTTGATGGAGAGTTTTGTCACCCTGTCATCATCATGCATATGACGATTTTGCGACCGACCGACCATGCGATAAGCATCAACAACCCACAGAACAATGATATTGCGCCCGATAGTTACGATTTGGAGATATATTCTCAAAATACGAGATTGAGAAGAGGTGCAGATTGTGCTGCCTTCGATAAATGACATGATGTTGGTTTTGCTGCGCATGTGTTTTAGCCGCCTGAACACGACTTCCGATGTAAATCGTATCTTGCCGACCACAACACAAAAACCGGAGATATGGTGGTTGCGACTATACCTATTGGCAACGATTCCTCAGATACTGAGAGCGATGTGTAATTGGCAAAAATTTCTCAATCACAAAGGGGCTCCAAATTTACCAGACAACTTTGACAACTCGAGGGCATTTTGATTTATGTTGCAGAGCTTTGGCTGACCTCTATTTCCTTTTAGACTATCGATGATACCGTTGGTGTAATGCGCGAGAACATTAACAAGGTCTCGGAACGTGGTGCCCATTTAGATTCTCTTCAAGACAAAACCGATAGTCTCGCAGTTTCAGCGCAAGGTTTCCGTCGTGGAGCTAACAGAGTCCGCAAACAAATGTGGTGGAAGGTAAATGACGATCTCCAGTAAAAATCAAGGGGGCTGGGCTAACATTTGGGACAATAGGATATGAAGATGAGGATGTGCTTGATTGCAGGCATTATCATCTTAATCATTATCATCGTAGTTCCTGCTGGTGAGTCGCTCTAACCTAATTTATGGGTTCATAGCTAATGAAATTTTAGTTGTTGCTTCCAAGCATTAAATTGAGTACGAACGAAGAATGGGAAAACGGACTTGAATGACGGGATACTTGGGTACAGAGATTATGAAAGAAAAGATACATGAATGTTTGTACGGACTTTCATGGAACGAAACACTTGACACCAGATTCTCCTGGGCTTTTGCATGGGAGGACCTGCAAAGCTAGGAGGGCAATGAAGGGGCTTTTAACGATTCAGGAGTTGAGATTTTTGAGATTTTTTACATGATCGGTTCTTCCTTTTTTTCATGAAGGCGTCACTTTGAAATCGTTTGACTTGATGAACCTCTAATCCATTTCTTATGATCTAACTTGGTTTGGCTTCTGGTCAACGATCTTCAATCAGACTACGAACATGGATGAGTGGGATATTCAGCTCGAAAGGGGGATTTGTATCTTGTAGTATTTGGTGGATGGTAATTGAATGGAGAGATTATGGCATTTTATATCTATACCTGTGGATTGTGAGTGAGTGAGTGAGATGTAGTGTATTGTATTGTAATGTTGGTTGGGGTGTGGAAGGTCTGTAGTGAGATTGAAATCATGAGTGATGCGTGATGAATGATGGATGATGAATGATATCGTGCTGCCAGAAAGTAGGTAGGTATGCATGCAACCCCACTGCTAGCTACTTGAGAGAATAAGACTAGTCCTTGTGTATGGGGGGAGTACTTACCTCACCACCTTGTGATATTGATATGTACATCTATCTAGCTTTGATGGTGCAGACTTTTTGACTTGATTGTATGAGTAGGTCCTGAATGTTAATGTTGTATCTGGTCTAGGGAGCTAGAACTATCTATGTATAGAAAGAAGCAGTGACTACCTAGTTAGGTAGGACATGAGGAATGCTACGAATGTAGCGACTTTGGTGGGGCTAGTTCGGCGAAGTCTAGAGACTGATCTGGTCTAGAGATTGATCTGGATTCTTGAGGATACGGGAAATGTTTTTGGTGTATATTTGGTTATCCTTGATGAAAGATAGATAAGTAGGTAGGTAGGTGTGATGAGTGGAAGAGATATGCAATAAGGAATTCGAGTTCGGGTTATCTAGGTATCCATCAAATTCTATCTACGATATAATGCGTATGGCAGTTTTGCAGGACCGGGGGAGAATAGATGAGTGGAATGGAGGGAGTGGGTATGTATTAAAAAGTAGGAGGGACTTGGATATCAGTTAAAGTTACGAAATGGTTACGTGAGAGTTGGATTGTGGGTAGGGTGAATACCTAGGGTGAGGAAGGGAAGGGGGGAGGAGGGAGGACTAGTTTTTGGTGTCATTGGACCGGGATCAGTGATCAGAGCGGATCTGATAAGATTAGGAAGTTGGGAGTTGGGAGATGAGATGATGTCTGGGGGCTTGGAAATTTAGAGGGGGGCTGATCGGTTGATGGATTGGATTGACGGATTGGGAAAGTGTGCTTGAAGGGTTTGGATTGGATTGCTCGATGATTGTGAGGACTTATGACTGATGAGATCATGATGTGTGTGTATATGTATGTAGGTGTACGTATGTATGCATGTATTGAGATGTTGTTGAGTTCCTGCTTTTTGAGGATTTCTATTCTTTGGTATTGTTGTCAATGTTGATGTTGATGTTGATGTTGATGTTGATGTTGATGTTGATGTTGATGTTGATGTTGATGTTGATGTTGATGCTGATGTTGTTATTCATATTCATATTTACTTTCATATTGACTTTCACTACTGATCAATACGGCCTAATATGTTTCTTCTTATCTACCACTCCTACTATACTATGACTTACTACCTTACTACTTACTAGCTGCAGTCTGCACGTTGAAGACTTTTCCCCCTTCATCCCACGCACCTCCAGATTTCACACAAAAGGGAACGAAGGGAATGTTCCGCACCTTCGTTTCCCACTGGTATACCAAGGTATGGATGGGACGTGTGTATCAAGTGAAGTCTGAAGCTTTGGGAGAAAAGTTTGACACGATAAAATGGAATAAAAACTTCTCTATGTGGGGTATTTCTTCATGCCAAGAGTCCATATCTAACCAATCACATTCCACAATCTGAAAATCCAACCCATTCCAAACACTTCAACCAATCGTAGAACATCGGCGCTTCTCCACATTATATTTTCACAAGGCACAAGGTCAATCGAATCCCTGAGGGGTTAAATCCAGATTGAATTTATTACCAGAGCATTTAGGAACTATGACTGTCATTTTTGATAGCTGATGCGTATTATCTACTTCTACTTACATTTTCATTGAAATTGAAATTGTGAAGAAAGTTGAGGAAAGGTATGATATATGATTTTTATTCGTCTTCACGTTCATCTTGATTGTTTTCTTTCATTCTTTCTTTGGAAGAATATTGCGAGAGGTTTATTCACAAAACAATTGAAGAAATTGACTCACTTACATTTTATATCCCTCTAGTCTGCGTTATTTTCAGTTCATAGCACTCTCCCAACCAACATCTTCGAATCCTCCCCGCCTTGCATGAGATAACTCTCGGATCAAACGTTTGTTTGGCATTGAATTGCATCGAATTTCTCTTTCATAAGCTCTGCACAAAAGAAGTTATAAGAAGGCAGAGTTTGTTGTCCTCAACAAATTTCACTTTGAGTAATCTCTCCACTCCATATCGATTCTGGCCCCCACCAATCATGTTGGCACTTCGATCTCGAGCAGCTGTTGTTGCGAGAAGAGCACGCACTGCTACTAGCAAATTCCCTTCCTCTTCGACTGTGAGATCCCTCCCACAAGCTACTACTGCCGTAGCTCTTTCATCCAGACGTCAATACTCTGCGCCTGCTACAGATAGTTTTTCAACTCGTTCGACCGTTGTTCAACTCCTCAGCAACATTGGCTCCAAGCGCGAAGTTCAGCAATATCTCTCACATTTCAGCTCCGTGTCTTCTCAACAATTCGCAGTTATCAAGGTTGGTGGTGCGATCATTACTGAACATCTCGAATCTCTCACCTCTGCCCTCGCTTTCCTCAACCATGTGGGTCTATTCCCAGTTGTTGTACACGGTGCGGGACCGCAATTGAATAAGTTATTGGAAGATGCGGGCGTGGAACCACAATTCGAAGAGGGCATTCGCGTTACAGATGGAAAGACATTGGCAGTTGCGCGAAAGCTGTTCTTGGAGGAGAACTTGAAGTTGGTTGAGAAGTTGGAGGAGATGGGAGTCAGAGCGAGACCAATCACTTCTGGTGTTTTCGGTGCGGATTACTTGGACAAGGAGAAATACAATTTGGTTGGCAAAATCAACAAGGTTAACAAGGGTCCAATCGAAGCTGCTATCAATGCGGGATGTCTGCCAATTTTGACTTCTATGGCTGAGACTCCTGAGGGTCAAGTCTTGAACGTCAATGCTGATGTTGCGGCTGGAGAACTTGCCAGGGAATTGCAACCATTGAAGATTGTTTACTTGTCGGAGAAGGGTGGACTTTTCAATGCGGATACCAACGAGAAGATCTCTGCTATCAACCTCGATGAGGAATATGATTCTTTGATGTCACAATGGTGGTGCAGATATGGTACCAGATTGAAGATCAAGGAGACTAAGCAATTGCTTGATCTCCTCCCAAGATCTTCCAGTGTTGCTATCATTCACCCAGCTGATCTTCAAAAAGAGTTATTCACCGATACCGGAGCGGGAACTTTGATCCGAAGAGGCAACAAATTGGCTACAGTCAGCGCTCTTTCCGAGTTCGAGGATATCCAGAAATTGAAGGATGTTCTTGTACGGGATCGTGAAGGTTTGGATGCACGAGCTACCGTTGACAGATATGTCGACGGACTCAAGAACAAGGAATTCAAGGCCTATTTCGATGAGCCAATGGATGCTCTTGCAATTGTTCTTCCTCCAAAGTCTCCAAGTTCCCTTTCTAATTTGGCTACCTTTACTATTACCAAGGCTGGATGGTTGACCAACGTTGCTGATAATGTTTTCGCTGCTATCAAGAAGGATCACAGCAAGTTGGTTTGGACTGTCAAGGAGGATGATGAAAATTTGACTTGGTTCTTTGATAAAGCTGATGGAAGCTTGTCTAAGAATGGAGAGGTTATGTTCTGGTATGGAATTACAGATGGTAATGAAGTCAAGGATCTCATGACTGAGTTTGCCACTCACGGCAGATCTATGCTCGGAGATGCTAACCTTGAGGCACGACTTCACCGTGCTGCTAGAGCAGCTACTGGAATGAGTGCTGCCATGTCTGGTCAGGGTGGTATCAGGCAGCAAGCCCGAGCTTTCTCTACTTCTGCTCGTAGACCTGCCGTCAAATCTTCCCGAACTTCCCGCTTCCCTGTATCAGGACGAGGATATGCTACAACTACCAATCCTAACCCTCCTTTTGGCAAGCAAAACTCATCCAACACTCAACCCGCTAAGGTTGCTTTGATTGGTGCCAGAGGATATACTGGACAAGCTTTGATTAGTCTCCTCAATGCTCACCCAAACATGGATCTCAGACATGTCTCATCAAGAGAACTCGCTGGACAAAAGTTGAAGGGTTATGAGAAGAGAGACATTACCTATGAAAACCTTTCTCCAGAAGATGTTCGCAGAATGGAAGAAAATGGTGAAATTGACTGTTGGGTTATGGCACTACCAAACGGTGTCTGCAAGCCTTTCGTTGATGCAGTCAACGAGGGCAAGGGTCCTCAAAACAGTGTCATTGTTGATCTTTCTGCCGATTATCGATTTGACAGCAAATGGACATATGGTCTTCCAGAATTAGTCAACAGATCCGATATTGCCAAGGCAACTCGAATCTCCAACCCAGGTTGTTATGCTACCGCAGCTCAACTTGGAATTGCTCCATTGGTCCCATTCCTTGGTGGTCAGCCAACCATCTTCGGTGTATCAGGTTACTCCGGAGCAGGTACCAAACCATCCCCAAAGAATGATGTCGAGAACCTTACTGGTAACATCATTCCTTACTCTCTCACTGATCACATTCACGAACGCGAAATCAGCAACCAATTAGGTGTTGAAGTTGCATTCATTCCTCACGTTGCAGTCTGGTTCCAGGGTATTCATCACTCTATCTCGATTCCTTTGAAGGAGAAGATGACTAGTAGAGATATTAGAAATCTTTACCAAGAGCGATATGCTGGAGAGAAATTGGTTAAGATTACTGGAGAAGCACCAAGTGTTAAGAATATTAGTGGAAAGCATGGTGTAGAGATTGGTGGCTTTGGAGTACACAGCAGTGGCAAGAGAGTAGTTGTTTGTGCAACCATTGATAATTTGTTGAAGGGAGCTGCAACTCAATGTTTGCGTAAGTTTTATCTTTTTCTCAAAACTTTCTTGATCATGTTTTGCATTGATATGAAAGAAGTCGGAACTAACATTGTAATAGAAAACATGAACCTCGCATTAGGATTCGCGGAATATGAAGGCATCCCACTTGATTAAATGCAAAAGCCCAGATCCTTTGAGTGAATGCATACAGGTAGTTTGAATTCCGTGTGTTTTTGCGCCCGAAGATTAAAAAAATGTTGGTAAAAGCTGGGGAGGACAGGAGAAGGAAGGGAATTTTGGAATCAAGTTGATGTTGGGTGAAGCAAGTGGAGAAAAGCTATGGATGAATGCGTTGTATATAGAAGGGTTTGGGGAGGATGGAGTAAAAAAGAATTGGGGTGATTGGTGGCGTGAGATGAAGTGATGAGGTAAATAGGTTACTTGGAAGATGGATGGCTTATGTCGTCGTGAAGGAAAAATTAGTTTTGCAGTGATAAATACCAATTTTGTTCAGTCAGTTCTTGGTTTTGAGTTCTCATCAGGAATTCTGGGGAAACAAAAATAAGTCCTTGGGGCTGGTACATGTGAGTACATGTGAGTGAGTTGTGATGTGTATATTATAGGGAAGGAAATGGAACTTTTTCAGTTTTTGCATTTTAGTTCTTACTATCTTCTGGGATATATCTATCATGAAGTCCTATATTTTTGTTGTCTTCTGTTATTGTTATTTTATTTTTTTTCGGAACTTTAAATACGTGGGTAGGTAATCATTGGAGTTTGGGATGGATGCATGATTCCGTTTGCGACTCTCTTGACTCACATTCGAAATCTCGCATTAATTGGGTAGATGAGATAGATGATGATGGTATAGTACTATAGGTATCTCTTCACAAAGTAACAAAGTATCAGTATCATACAAATCCAGACGAATATCTCAGAGGAATGGTACCCAAGTATATGATTTCATCAAACTACCTTGGTATCTATCTAGTCATTCCAAGGTTAATCATTAATGCTGTGGTACAGAGTAGGTATTCATTCACCCCTCTTACAAGACTCCAAATCTTCGCTTGAATCCCTCAACGCTGTTTCTCATTTTGATTCCACGAACGAGTTATAAGTTATTATTAATTATGCAATCCAAACCCGAACCCATACCCATACCCTTTCACAAACAAGCCGTCGTCCCCTGCAACCAACCCCTCGAAAAAACAAAAGCATGCTCCTCATTCACCGGAGGCGGAAGCGAAGACTGCACCACAAACGGCGGACCCCTGCGCATATCCTCCGCACACGCAATCACCGCCTCCATCACTTTCCCCCCATACTCATACACAACCTTTCCCTCTCTCCCCTCCTCATCTATCTTATACTTCTCATCCTCCCAATACGTCGCATCGAACGGATACGAAAGCGTATCGTACTCATGCGCTTCCCACCGATGATCACGGAACATCGTCCATGTTTCCGCGTCAAATTCCGTTTTCTGCACTATTTGCACCATATCCCCAATTTGCGCAAGTGTATCCGTTCGGTACATACTCGCCAGTTGATCGAGTGTCCCGCGGAGATATAAGTGTTGGGATGCCCATGAGCCTTCTTGATATCTCGACGCAGCGATCGCGTTGAATAATTCTTCGCGCGGAATGGGACTCAATCCGCTATCCTGACTGCTGGGTTCCAATTCTTCGGGTAGGGAAATCTCGAATTTGAGATGTATCTTTGACATGTTGAGTGTGTTTACTGCGCGACAGAAACTGTACCATGCTTGTTCCCGCGTCATGTATTTGATGGCTTTTGTTTCGGGGAGGAGAGCTGTATTTAGCTTTTTGTATTTGGGGCCGCTCTTAAACGTCACGTGGGATCCGGAAACCGTCTTGTGCTTGACGACTTTTTTCCAGCGATGATCGATTTTCAGAATGAAAGTTGTGTGGTGCGGGATAAAACAGCCGTAGGGGAAAATATTCATAACATCAGGTCTCTTCCTCTGCCACCCTATAACTTCTTCTCGAAGACCTTTGGTGCTGAGACGCAGTGCATGGAATGTATCAATAAATGATGGACTGATTTCGATTTCGGTAATTGAAGCTACGAGGGCGTCGAAAATCATCCATCGTAATTCGCGGGGGATTTTCAGAAAAGGTGGGAGTTTGGCGAGGGTAGGCTTGTATCGAGAATGGTAGGAAAGAGCGTGTCTTGATGTACGTTTCGATGGCGATAAAACTGGAGATGTTGACTCGATGGTCGAATCGTGCTCGTCTTCGTCATCGTCACCGTGGATGTGGTTCACGGGAAGAATGGAGAATCTGGATGTGGAGATTAGGATATGCATACCAAGGTATGCATAATTACTGAAAGTCCTGGAGCTGGATTCCTGTGTGCGAGTGTGAAATATAGATGACGTACCTATTGGAAAACTTGAAAAGTACCATTTTTTTTTCAATGTGTACAGATGTAGTAATTGCTACTTCTTTGATCAGCAATAGTATGATTTTCGATCATCCTGGAGACTGGATAGGTGGATTTAACTTACTTATTGGTATTGTGATATGAATGATCAAATGAATGTTCTGGAATGTAAGTAAAGTACTGAATGAGTATTGATTTTATTGTTATTACATCTTGTAGAATCAACGAGAGGTGAGAGGGATATGATATCAATACTGTTATAAACCATCGATCTCAAGGTAAGAACTAACGCGCAAGCCTTTTCATCTCATTAGGGAAAGAACGTAACGATGGGATGAAACTATATAGGTGTAGATTCTTCATCCATTCCGAGAATCAGATGGGCATACTCAGTTAGTCTATTGAAGAATATCAAGATTCAAAATATAAACGAAATGGAGAAATAAGTTTGGCGATTTCTACTTGGTGATATATCGATCACCCACGAGGGAACAGGTATCTTCTGGCACTAACACTGTGAATATTTCAATTAAAAGCGCTTTGTACAAATTACTTGAGAACCTGTCATGGAATTCCTTTTCCTTTCTCTCTACGCTTAATTTATCTTTCGCTCACTGAGTGAAGAGAATGTTCTTCTTCTTTGCTACTCCTATGCCGGAAACGGCTCTGGGGTTATGGTAGGAAACCCATATATGTAATATATAGGCCATGTGAATGGATCTTTAGATTCTTTATATCTCTTTCATTACAGTCATGATAAAAAGCTCTGCTTTCGGTTTATGGCATATACCCACAAACATGAACTGGACTACGCAGAGCAATTTTTTTTAAGATTTACGGCATGCGTGGTACATGGCGATCGAAGAGTCCAATAAGTAAAGTAATATCGTCAGACCCTCAAACTGATCACCATATCCGGAGTGCGGAACGAAGATGGCTGTTATGGTGTACGGAGAAATGAGAGGATGCGAAGTCTGTTCATTCGTTTTTAGACGATTAAAATGAGGGAATGTTGTGGAATACTAGGCAGGTAGTTGATAGGGTTGGCATCAAAGAACTTTGTTAAACTCTCACTCGAGGTCTTTGGCACCAACTTATGTCGTACCTAGCATGTGAATACCCCGTCGTATATCATGTTGTCTAGGTAATCAAGACGAAATGGATAGGATCAAACAGACGTTGATTTTTGCTAAACATGGTGAGATGGCGGGAGTTCATCGCTTCTGGAATCCTGCTCACTCTGTCCTGGTGGTCTAAAAATCCCCATTATTCGTGATTACACCCAGGAGGAAAAAATTAAGATGCTAGGAGGTTACCGTCACACTTCCATGCCGTATCTCGTCCGCTTCAAGGCTTTTGTGTCAAATGTCTCTATCTATTGTCTCGATCCAGGTGTAATCTGTGTTCGGGAGTATGGAAAGTAAGTACCTTCGCTTCCGTACTGGCAAGGCTATGAGTCTCGTTTGTCCCAGATATAAGCAAGACATAGATTTATTCTAGATTGATAAAAGATAATGTTGCTCTTCGATCCTAGATTCTTGGGGATTTTGCTGAAATTTCTGGACCAGCTAGCGGGGAAACCACGAAGACCATGTAATTTGGGGTGAACTTTCACAAATTTGTCTGATTCCTTGAATCCATCAGATCTATCACTACCTATCGAACTACTCTGAGCATTATTAAAAGAATGTATTACACCATATTTCTTTATCTCAAAATCGTACCTGGGCACTAGCGCCATCCATCACAACCCGAAATGAGCTCCCAGCGAGCATACTTCAAGTGCCACTGTCATCAGTAAACCTACCAGAACAATATCTCCTCAATTCCAACCTGGTACCTACCTAACCTTTCAATCACAAGCCCCCAAAAATCTCCATACTCCCCATTCTCCCCATCCCCCCCAAAATCACTAGCTCCATCTGTACACTTAGCCTCAACCCCTACCCTTCTAGCGTCTTCACTAACATTAGCTCGCACGTTTCTCAGACTAAAACTCTAGCCACAGTTAACTAACTAAAAGTACTAGTAGAACCATTAAAACGTTTCGCTTCCTGTCACTGATTAGTAAATTGTCCGGCTTTTTCTTAGTCGGAAACTAAATGATATTTTTTTCCCCTTATAAGTTGTATCTATAAGCGATATCTTTTACCTACTTACATCGCGATATTCAAATTCTTTTGTTTTCTGAGGTTTTTATTTTATTCACGTTCCGTAAAGGATGCATAGCTAAGTACCTAGTAATAATAAGTCTGGCAAGAATATACATATTTATATGTTTAAATACTCGATATGATCGTTGATGCAATTTGCTGAAGGAATACTGACTGCAATCTCGACATCTCTTCGGATAAACGAGCGATCGCAATAAGAAATCCTTTTGTGAAATCAAGAGGGAAAATCATAATAGATGAGGAACTAGTTTTTATGTTCGTGATTGTTAGAGATCATGATTTAGATGCTGAAGTGATGAATGTCGCTCTATTTTTCAAACCAATCGAGAGTGGCGCTTTATACTATTCGCGAATGGTTGAGGGATGTTGTTGCAACAGAAGCTTTTTGAGAGGAAAGAATAGCTTGATTGTGAGGGTGTGGTTTGAAGGTGTTTGATATGGATATGTTAGTGAGAGGTTAGAGTGATGAAGGGGATTGACTGATAGATAAATCCATCGGTGGGTAGTCAATAATCACCGTTCTAGCCACTGCCTCATATTCACCTGACAATCATAAAAAACATATATTCATTCACTCAAGTTCACAATCACATGACAAAAGAGGTTATTCAAGAAGTGATTATTATCATTTCGTAAGTCATAAAATCATGCGTAAAACTATTAAGTTTCCCATCCCACCATCCTATCCCATCCTTCCATCCATCATATGTAGATAAAAGATAACCCAAAGCCTAAACTGACAATCGTGTGAAGATAATAGAAGCTCCCCCAGTTACGCGGGTATGCCCAATCCTCGGGTATCGCAAATTCATGACGCGTTCAGCGAGGGTATTATTGTACATGTGGTTTATTGGTAGGTCTTGTTTCCTCCCAAGGTCTTGGAACCATCAAGGTCTGCATCAACTCTTGGATCAGCCCTGTGGTATATTGTTAGTATATAATCATAAATCATATGGGGTAGAACTGCGCTTACTTGTTCAACAAGTCGCTATTGTGTGGACCAGCAGTGTTCTGAGCAGTTCCTGAGCCAGGAGTGGCGTGGGAACCGGAAACACCGAATGCAGAATGTCCAGTGGAAGCTCCGTGGCGGTTACCAGTGCTGCTCAAATCGCTGTCGACTCTTGGGTCGGCAGCGTTGGCAATGTTGGAGTTGTGAGGACCAGCATTTGTGCTGTGGGAGATTCCTCCACCGAAACCAGTTCCTCCGACAGTGTTGCCAGCGGTTGTACCTTGATGGTGAGTACCGGTTGAGCCAGTAAGACCACTTCCATAAGTATCATGAGTGCCGTAACCAGCGGAAGTCTTGTTAGGAAGACGGTTTCCATCCAAGTCTGAATCGACTCTTGGATCAGCAGCATTGGCGAGAGATGAGCTGTGAGGTCCGTGGGAGCCCTCGGAGTGTCCAGTGTGAGTTGTACCTGGAATGTGGGTGCCGGTGGTGCCGGTTGTTCCAGTGTGTCCATAAGCTTGGTGGCCAGTAGTGCCTGGAATATGGGTACCAGTATGAGTACCAGTTGTGCCATAGGCTGCATCTTGAGTGCCGTAACCAGCGGATGTCTTGTTTGGAAGACGGTTTCCGTCTAGATCAGAGTCGACTCTTGGATCAGCGGCATTGGCGACAGCGGAGCTGTGAGGTCCGTGAGAGCCCTCAGAGTGTCCAGTGTGTGTTGTGCCTGGGATATGGGTGCCAGTGGTACCGGTAGTGCTGTGAGTAGTACCTGGAACATGGGTGCCAGTGGTACCGGTTGTGTTGTGAGTGGTACCTGGAACGTGTGTGCCAGTAGTACCGGTGGTGTTGTGTGTTGTGCTAGAGGTAGCGTGGTCCTTGTCTTTGTGGGAACCTGAGGCTGTTAGATTGAGGTATCTAGATGAGAAAAGAGAGGGAATACATACCGATGTGAAGGACATCCTTGACCTTTTGTACAGTAGATTCTCCAGTCATTTTGAATATAGTATTGTTTGAAGGTTTAAAATAAAAAGTTGTTGTGGTTTGTTTTGCTTTGAAGTTGTTTTCTGTTGGTTTGTATGTTTGTTGATGATGGGAGAAAGAAAGAGGATATGGGAGGTAGAAGGCAATCATTATATAATAAATCCAACGACCTCAAATGCTTCAGGACCGATGAATGAAAAGGCAATAAACCTGTTTATGACGTCACATTGAGGGATGTACCCAGGTATGGGAAAGTTCCAATCCAACAAAGAATTCACTCCCACTTCCACTTCCCCCTCTGAAAGGCAAAGACAAAGGGAATGGGAATTGTAAGACCATCTCGCTGCCGTCATAACAAGGAATAGTTGTACCAAAGCATGCAAGTAAGCATGTTGACCTGTTCCTGACCTCCGTACCCCGCAAACCCCCGTTTTTTAACAAACTTTCAGGTTTTCTGTAAGGGGCCAAGCTAAATTGATTGACTCTCGCAAATTGTGACCTATCAAATATATCTCAGTTAGTCAAAGTGGGCCATCCCACACTGTCAAAAAAAGTATAGTACTTGGTACCAAGGTAGCCGCGCAAGAAATGGACTACCAGTAGAAACCTTTGTGGGCTTACGTATAGTATTAGAGTTTGTAAGACTGGAAATTACCTGAATTCCTTTCTTATTTGCCTACCGAGCTTCTTAATTTTGAATCCTACTACTCACTTAGTATTTCCGCCATCCCATCATCCCATCATCCCACAGAGCCACACTGCCAGTGTCAGTACCACAATCACCAACCCGGGGAACATACACATCTCCAACCTCAAACCAACTTTTTTCGTGTGGATTCTTGCTTAAATGAACTTGGTAGGTTAGATCGTACCAGGCAATGCCCCATAAATGCCAACCTAATCTAAAGTCGTCATAGCATATGTGGCGCAAATTACTCTAACGTCATTGAATCGTGTGGCTGTAAGGCCGACCAATCATTAGCGTAAATCTGACGATCAGTAGTTTCAAAACTTGTAATTAGCAAATGTGGCTGTGCAAATCTTATTATTAAGTGGACACTTGGACACAATCACCCCATTCCAAGACCAATGTTGAAATCCCTATGAAATATGTCGAAAGCATGACGTGGTTGATAGGGAACAGCAAGCCAATCGCATGCTAAAGCACGTGATTATCAAATGGCATTTCTATCTTCTAGCTAGTAAGATGATAGAAATGATGTTGCATCTCCGTAAACCGTATATGCACGCCTCTTTGCTTTGGGAGTGCAATATGTGATGCCGTATTGCTAGCAATTGAGCAATTGCATCATAGCTCAAAGAGTGTGTCCCTTATCATCCATGGCTACGTTCGCATAGTTTGATGCCATTTGAATGACCTTAAAGTCGTCCTATGTGATCTTCGACGGTACTGTAAGCCAGAGTCTAGAGGATAGCGTTGGAAGAGAATCGATGCTTGGATCACGTGATCAGTCGCTTTGGGAATCGTGGCGTTGGCCCATAGTTATCTTGCTTGCAAATTGTTGTTGGTCCTTCTCAACGTAATTTCTTCCAACTTTTAAAAGCTGGGATTCTTGAAAGCCCTTGCCTAAAATTTGATTGAATCAGTGCAGCTCTCAAACTTACGTTCTCAGTTCGATACCCTTGGAAACTTTTCAGACGTGGCAACATTGTGAAGCTCTGATCCAATGCTGATCGATCATCAACTGATTGGTTCTATGAGGGAGTCGGCAGCACTTACATATGTCATCTGAAGATTTTTCTCATGAATTGTCATTACTGCGTTACTCTGTTACTCGGTCACAGTCGTCTTTTTGTCTTCTCTTCGCTGGTAACAAGAAGAGTCTGCGAAATACCCACACAACATATGAAACACGAGTCTTAGTAGGCGAGCGTACTAGTTGCGGAACTTCTGATTTGTTCTTATCGACAACAGACATCTAGATCTCTCATTGTGTTTTCATTCTGTTTCTATAGTTATATAAAGTTTTTCATGTCTTCTCCGAGCTTGTCCGGATAAGGAAGATTTTCCGAATGCTTCGATCTAAACACCTGTCCAAGCACTCTATGCAACTTTAAACCTTTGACCAGTGTTCAAATGACCTAGTCAAATATACTTGGGATGATTGCTCCAATCGATGATCGGCAACATAGTCTCATCCAATAAGTCCATCCTCACAAATCTTCCTGATTGAGCAACAGCATAGCCTGGCTGATATACAACTTGAGGTATCACCTTGGGAGTGTCCAATTAATTCAATTCATTTACGCCAAACAAGAAATCTCGTTTGCGCTTTCACTGTTTGCTATTGTTAACGATATCTTGTTGGCATGACCTCGAGATCTGACCAACGCAAACCTTACTTGGTAGCCATGCTGCGGCTTTCTCGTGCCTCTATGCAAGAATATATGAATTTCCATAAGCGATTCCATTCAGATGCCTCATTCCATATACTCTGGAACGTCAATATGCACTGCAAATTTGGGTCTTGATCTGAAAGTTTGTTTTCGCGGGGAAACAATTAGGAGGATGGCCTGGATGGCATAATTCATTGCGCTCAGACCTTTGCAACGTTGATCGTCTCAAGCTATATTCGTCTCTTAATTGTCTCACATGAACAACAATTACATAAGGTTTCCTTCAGTAGAGCAGCCTTATGAATTTTCTTGGAAGATTCTACGTGTTTCATGGATGGTTTGGCATAGGAATCTGATTTTATTTCACGACTTAGTAGAACCACCCTAAATTATTGGCAAAGATTGGCATTGCATCTAAGTACATTTCAATCCCCATACCTATTGATCTTATCGTAATATTGTCTCATTCTCTATCTATCATGACTGCTTGCTGATACGCTCCAATTGGCATCCACATCACGACGAAATAATATCCTTCGTCTCCTGATAATACGCCTTCCTCATGGAGTCGACAAGTAACCTTAAAGATGTTTCCATAGGTAAATTGCCTTGAGAGCCAACAATTCGTACACAATACTAAATCATTTCAGCGTCCCGAATACTTCTAATATGTTGGCCTCTTTACGGGATATCTGGAATATTAATAATGCTGAGATTAATCGCTAAAGCCAAATACCATCTCGCATTTGCTCTGGAGGATCTTTTAGTTATACTTGCTATGGTATGCAATCATTTCCCTTTTTCTAGCACTATAATAACATGATCCTAAGATTTCCGGCATTTGCCATATATCACTCAATTCTTGGGGTATAACCTTTGGATTAGGAAGACACGTTGTGTTTCTTACCGAGACCCAAGCCGCGATGGCTATGAGAGCTGAATTCATCGGAGAGCCTTTTGGTAAGTCCCCTTCAAATTGTCCACCTCGTCCATCGCTAAAACGTTTGCAGGTATCATATCACCAACACTCGGCAGAATATCCTTCGCCGTTTACCTCCTACGAATACTTGGACATCAGCAAAATATAAGACGGTTTCTCTACTTTCTCATTGCCCAAAATGCCATTATAAATCTAATGGCACTCATCCAAACATTCGTCGAGTGTTCTAATATTTCTTACAATTGGGAGCGTGTTGGACATGAAGACCAGTGTTGGTCCATGGGAACACAAGCAGCCATTGGTTATTTTCAAGGATCATCCAGTTCCTTAACAGATCTCGCTCTCACAATTCTACCGGTTGCAATGGTTATCAATCTTCATATTCCTTTGCATTTGAAGTTTCTCTTATCATTTCTATTGGGAGTCAGCCTTTTGTAAGTTTCTTTTCCGAGACATCAAAACTTAGCTGATCATCTTAGTGCTTTTATCGCGGCCGTCATCAGGACCTACTGCACAATGGGCAATAACGATGATATTACTTGTAAGTCCAAATAGCCTGTATACATTGAACATTCAAATCTAATCGATATAATAGTCACTTCGGTTACCTATGTCGTATGGTGCGCAGTAGAAAACTGCACTGTCATTATAACTTCCTCAATACCATTTCTCCGACCTCTCTTCCGGACAGCTCCCAAACCATACATCGAAGTGAAAAATAGTCCGACCCCAAAGATCATGAACCACAATGAAATCGAGTACAGAAGTTCGAGTGAAATACTCGCTGATCCTGAAGCCAGCCGGGAGAAATTAGATTACATGGGAGATAAAAAGGATGATGTCAAGATCGATACCCATTCGCTCGTGTAGCCTGGATAGAAATTTGGCGTATAGAATAGAGGTTTTGGGATACATGATTAAATGATTTATGATTTGTATATTATTGCGGTGGAGTTCATGGCGCTTGGCGCTGGGTTATCTCTCTTTCATTGATAGAGGTCATTTTCTCGGCATGCTGTCAGTACAGTTCTGTCAAATAACGCTTAAATTCATGCTAGTGCCGTGTCGGCTTCAGTTTAAGCTTTACTTGCTTCAGATATCCTTTTGATGTCGAAGCTTTTTTGAACATAGATTACCATTATGGAAGACCTATCTGAATATAAAATGAATCTCCCCTAGAAAATCGTGCATTAGTGTGTCCATCAGTGTTGTATTAGTATTTTCCTTATTTTAATTGTCAATTCAGTGGTACGTATAGATTTTTATGAGTATATTCCAGTAATTATTATTGAATTTTCTTCAATGAAAGTATTCCATATCTCAATGCTATTGAATATTGCTAACATGTCGAAACATTCTAAGTTACATATTTCATACTGGGAATCTATATATTTTAATGAACCTCGTACCTGATAAAGAAAGGGGGGATCAAAATGTATAAAATTCAGCTCAAAGTCACTTGTATCTCATCTGTAGTACAGCCTCTTTCATATAACATCTATAGATTATAGCTATCATTAACGATCACAAATATTAGTGTATGTATGGTACTCTTCATATCAGCAACAGCAATACTATTGTATACCAATTACAGCACCGAGATTCACCAATTGATCCCCAATCAGGAAATCGTTCTTTGATTTAGTATGAATCAATGAAGCAAATAACCGCGCACAGTATTGATCAGCGCGGCTAAAAGTTAATGACAGCCCAGTTTTCGCATATTTCAACCAAGCGGTTAGGTGGATATAAAGTACCTGTGAGAAAGGCATTACAGATTGAAAATTCTGCTGGTTGGGACCTCCGTATATCTTTCTTTGATCCTGTAAAATATTTGTGCACAATGACACGCCAGCCCAAAATAGTCTCATTATTCTTCGCCTGTGCCCAAACCGGGCATTGGTATGAGGGAAGGGTATAAGTGCTTTACACTCGAACTACGTGTTTCGAGAGTATTGGCTCACATCGCGGAGCCATTCTTGGAACTCTGGAAGAAAAGATTTACAGTGATGGTGAACCGAAACCGGACATTAAGACGACTAGTGATCAGGTGCAAGTATATCTATTGATTTACTGTTTTATTGTGAACTTATATAATTGTGATATACCGCGAAGAATTTTTTATTGATATTTCTAGAAATGTAAACAACCATGTCGACTTGCCGATCTCGTTCTTGGTAATACATCACAGTCATGCAGGTATTCATATTTCCTGTGGATACAATTTCGAAAGGTGAGATTGATCCGGGATATCTTATGCATCAAGAAACTCAGAATGCACGTACAATTTCATTCTTATATCTACTGTAGAGTTCTGAATCAATACTCAATCGAAGATCAAGGCCTCGAGAAAGTTTCTTATCCTGGAGCTGCTCTTTGATGGTTGGTATTGGCAATGAGTAGTCTTCGGTCAGTACCCCTTATTTTAATCTTGAAAGCATACGTTATGACCAGATACCTATTCTTGATCACGGATCAAAATAAACAATAGGCATTGCGATTCTTTCTGTTAGCAAGCCGTGTCGAATATTTTCATGGGCCACTTTCACTCTCTACTACTGACTACACCCAATTTGGCTTTCGGCTGCAGAGAATTCATATAGAGATTGGTTGACTAGCTAAGATATCAGTGATTCCTATACGTCTAGCACAAAAGCTGGCTACAAGTTGCACGGCAGCTGGAGGTTCATATGTGTTCCGGTGAAGATTGTTTGTTTCTTGATGTTATTGTGTCCTAGGAAATTCCTGAAGCCAGGACCTTAAAGAGCCTAATTTATGATGCTGTTACTCAGTACCAAGATTCTCTGCCTGTTTATTACAAAGCTGATATGGGGAATTACTCTAGACAATGAAAGTGATGTACCCATGCTGGGCTAGAACCATAGAGGTAGATATATTTCTAGCAGTGGGATTTTAAATGGAAACTGGCAAGGCTCACAGCGATAAGCTTGGAGAATGGGAAAGAGCGAATGAATACGTCGCCATTGACTATTGCAACATGCAATAATTATTCTCTCCCCTCTACATTCTCAAACTTCCAAGTTAAAAGAGAATCAATCCACTTGGTCATCGTCTTCATGTTGATTTTTATCCTCCCCATATGCATGTCTTTTTTCCATCCCTTTGGGTATCCATCGATTTGATAAATTCTACAAGGTTTCGAGAGAAATACTGCAAAATGATAATACTCTTAGTGCAGCACGGTTAGGCAGCCGTATACCAACCAGGGTTTCAGTAATACTATACTCGCAACCACTTGCCAAGAATATTTCGTTACTTCTGTGAATTCAGGGGTTCATCAATAAGAGGAGCACTCGAGGAATATGACCAGAATCATATGATTATCGAGATCAAGGGTACGTACGACGTTTACATTTGTGGAGGATATGGCAGGGTATCACGGGCAGTTATTGGCTTCAGCTT
Organism: Botrytis hyacinthi; assembly: GCA_004786245.1. Classification (NCBI taxonomy): domain Eukaryota; kingdom Fungi; phylum Ascomycota; class Leotiomycetes; order Helotiales; family Sclerotiniaceae; genus Botrytis; species Botrytis hyacinthi. The sequence continues at coordinate 38,024 of PQXK01000218.1, read as the reverse complement.
ATATGAGGGATTGATCAGAGATGGAATACAAGAGAGTGAACGGCAGGGTATTATTGAGCTACGATTTGTGATTGGCTGTTGCAGAAGCACTTGAATAATTAGGCTTATATCGTAATTGATCAAAAGTATATCATTTGAATCTCCATCTCTTTTGATAGTCATACTCTATTACCGATTAGATCATTCGATATGTGAATGAATCAAATACATAGCGTCTTGCCATGAATCCTTCAAATTTCGCTTCGCTGAACAAGTATTTACCAAGATCTTCTTCCCCCAAAAGCTCGCCAAGAATCCCTCCAATAAAAGTACACTTCTTTCTGCCATCAACGCCCCTTAGGCGCTTAGTTTGCCAAAGAGTCACTTGCTCCGTTCTGCTGGCAATAGTAGTACAACTAAACATGGAAATTAGTCTCTTATTGTATGTTTCCCAAACCAAGGGCAGTTTCATCATATTTTTTATGAGAAAGAGGAAACTTGGGTTGAAGCTCACCTCGTCACCACCAATATGCCAACCAGCGGATTCACAATGTGGAACACCAGTTGTAATCAAGGTGCAATCTAGGCATGTGTCCCATTGTTCTGAGCCAGTGTTTCTGTTAAAGTAGTCTGTGCAGGTTTTGGCGGTAGCATCAGCGTTGTACACATACTAGACTATTGGTTAGTTCTATTTATAGATATAGATTGTGGGGATGGGGTGAGGAGATTGGAACATACGACACCGTTTCTGTTGTCTACGCAGATGCCATTGCTGTGAAGGTCAGCGAGTGTGAAGCTGGCAAGGGAGAGGAGAGCGACGGTCTTGAGGATGGAAGGCATGTTGATTGTAGAAGTAAGATGGGTAAATGTGTGAAATAAAGAGTGAGGGTTGGATATCTGATTAAGAAGTAGAGATGATTGAAAGATTGATAGAATAGAAAGCTGGAGAGAAGTCGTATGTAGATTCTGGAGTATGGGATATATAGACATATGAGGCTGGGATAACTACCAGCGCAACGAGCGTTACGCAAATAGACCGATATTAAACCTTACGGTATACAATCCGTCCCAAGATAGATAGATAGCTGTATACTGACAAAGGTATCACAATACTCTATTTGCTGCAGTTACTACGAGGTTTAAACTTTCCAAGAGGCTGAAAATATTTGGAACAACTTCGGCGAGGTTATTCCGAAATGACATTGATGGGGTTTTGCCAGAAAATGATGCACCAATTCCCCAGTTCGGTACCGATCAGCCATCCATCATGACGGCATTCTTGGCACCCTTGGTAGCACTTGCGCTTAGCAGGCATAATTACATGATAGAAACGTGATTGCATTACTCATCCCTATCAATATTGCTGATAAATTTTAACTTTATCAAGACAAAAGTAGGAGACGGAATGCCTAATTGAGAAGACACTGACCCAAATAACGCCATCTCATTAAAGAAAGGACATGATCGCTGTCGAAATTTCCCCAGAATGGTAATTATAAGAAAGTATATTCCAGGTTTCACCACAAACTGTAATGGATTAAATGCCAGAAAATAAACTTCGGTTTGCAGGGCGGAACATAAGGCCTAGAAAATTAAAGTTTGGAATTGATCCCCATAAATGAAGATTATCGTGAATTCATAAGAAATGAAACGGTGAAGGGAGATGATCACGCTATTTTCGGTTGCTTCCGTGAAATTACCATATCATGCGGTCATCTCAACATGAACTTTGCATTATGGAGGTTGTTCGGATGCATCTTTGGGAAAAGCTTATTAGTCTCAGAGAGAACTTTTATTGGTCCCTGGGCGGGCACGTTGATGATGATTGGTGACCTTGTGAGGATTGAGGACTACGGGGGATATGTAATTGTCCTATCTTGGGTGTTCATCCCAATCTACCTTGAAAGTTTGAAGGTTTTCCAAGTGGACTGAATTATCCATAAGTCAATCGTGTCGAGGGAGAGATTCGGGATATCTCCACGGAGAAAGAGTATATGAAGTCTTCAACTTCGCATCAATGACTTAGAAAAACCATCCAGCCTCAGTCTCTCTCTTTCTATCTCATTGACACTTCTCAAGTCCACAATTAATACAATCAAAACTTCAAAATGTATATTACTTCCCTTCTCTCTAGCCTCTTGTTGAGTTCCACCATCGTGGGAGCAGCCACAATCCCCCACGACTTGGATGAGTCCAAGATCATTCTCTTCGGCGAAGATGGCCGCACAGAAGTCATGGACAAAGCCGAATTCTGGAAGCATCACCACGGTTTCAACATCACTCAAGCGCCTGGTCCTCTTGTAGGATACAATGGAACCTCAGGCCACTCCCCATCATCTTCTTTGGCCAAGCGTGATTGTAAGTCAGGAACCGTCGTTCGCGAGAACCCTGATCAGACATTCTTGAACTGGGACGTGCCTATGTCCTCCGTCGTCAAGGCGGGAGCAACCACTGCCACCGTTGCCGTCACAGAAGGATACTCAATCTCAAATTCTATCGGCGTCAGTGCTGGCGCTTCTTTAACCCTTGTCGAAGACTTCCTCTCAACCAGTTATGATATTTCATACACACAGACATGGACTTCCACCTACGCTGCTGCCTACACATACACCGTCCCAGCTGGCAAATACGGAGCCGTCGTTTCCAACCCTTACACTCTCAGAAAATCTGGCTACGTTGACAGTGGATGCATTGGTGACCCCTCAGAGACTGATACTTACCAAGCCGATAGCTACTCAAGCCAGGCTTATGGAGGATTGAGCTGGGTCTCTGGAACTATCAGTCTTTGCACCGGAGACACTTACCCACTCCCAGCATGCATTGGCAGCGGTGTTATCCATTAAGAGGAAAAATGAGTTAGTCCTTGTTAAATGGTAGCTTAATACTAAGGTCTCTGTTGGAGCCTGTTAACAGAATGTTGTATGTACAATTAGAAGGAGGAAAGGGATGTGCCAGTTTGCATGAGAGATAAATTAGGATAATGCAAGACTTAATGAAATGAACACCCCGTGTCCATCTTTCCCCGCGATGTAATCTTTGATGTGAACTTCATGGTGTGTCTCTACGATACCCACCCGAGGATTTGATGGACAGATGCATAGATCGGCTGAGAAGCATTCACGCAGACATGTCGTACCTAGGTATGTGAAGAAATGTTAAGATGCCGGAAAACTACTTCCGCATAGTGAGTCTAAATATTCTGACTGACAGTTTGGATGTAAGCCCTACATAGTTTCAAACACTGCAGCATTCAAGGTGCATTGAGGATGTCAAGAATTTTAAATCGTTCAATTAATTTTGAGGTCTAAACCTCTTAGTTGTCGGACTACAGTCTGCACTCTTGGAGACCATGGAGAAGCAAAAAATAATGATAGCCATAAATTCAGTAATCCCAATTTTGTAGGGAATCATATGTGAACCATGTAAACCTTCCACCAACTCCATGCCTACATACAATATAAACACCATTTTACCCATCCCTAAATATCTCAATTGAAATTATGAAAAGTGTAATCCTTCCTCATTGAATGCAAACAGCAATCTGAGGAAGTCGTTCTCATCGCATTTTCCGGCACGGGTATCAGCCAATTCAGTGACATCCTCTAGAACCTTGCGTATCTTCTCTCGAACGAGTTCTGCTACTCGAGTTTTCGGTACTTTGCTCTTGGTTTTAGGCTTATTGGCTCCCTTGAGTTCCTGAAAGAAAGATGGCATTTCTTCATCGAAAACCTCCTCGCCTTTCTCCACATCCATTCCTCCCCATTCTTCTTCTCCCTCCTCGGCAATCGGGGCATCGTCCAGATCCATGTCCTCACCTTCATCTTCGACTGGGGTTTCGTCAAGAGCGATATTGTTCGTCGAGCAATAAACTCGATAATTCCTCTCACACATCGCAAGTACTTGCTTCATTCCGAGCCAACTAGCCCTCATAGTTCTGTTCTTTCTAACAAAGCATATTCTCAGCATGCCATCCCATTCTTCCCAGCTGACTCCTGGACGCTCTTTGCCTGTTTTGGGCTCGATTCGAACAACAGAAGACTCGACTTGTGGGGGTGGTCTGAAGTTATTTTTACCAACCTTCATGATGTGCGTAATTTTGGCGAAGAATTGGGCATTGACAGACAATCGGCAGTAAAGTGAATCACCTGGGCGTGCAGTAAGACGGAGAGCAAATTCGCGCTGGAACATAAGAACACTGCATCGGGGTGGGTTTGGCAGGGAGAGGAGTTTGAAGACAAGTGGTGATGAAATCTGTTTGAGTGTTAGATCTTCTAACAAACCCGAGCAAACAGAATGGAAAAATGCATACCTGATAAGGAGTGTTACTGATGCACACATCAAAATGTGGCAGTTCAGTCTTAATCACATCACCCAAAAGAACTTCCAATCTTTTCTGTTCTGGCTTTCCTTGTACTCTCTTTGTGACTTCTGCAGCCATTCTAGGATCTACTTCCACAGCTATGACTTTCTTTGCGCTTTCTAATATCCTTACAGTCAAATTCCCTGTACCTGGACCGACTTCGAGGACTGTATCGGTAGGTTTGAGATTCGCCTTCTTCACGATAGCTTCTGCGACACCAGGATTTTTAAGAATATGTTGTCCATAGTCTTTGTTGTGCTTGAACGAATTGGTTAATGCAGCAGCCTTTTCGTAAGGTGTACCAGCAGCGGCAGCATTGCGCTTGCCAGTCTTTGCTTTAGGCATGTTGAAGATTTGTGGTGTGGAGAAGATAGTCGAAATATAAATTTTGGCAAAATAAATTTGTTCGTCGCCTTATCGGCTGGATTGATAACAATCACGTGCTGCGGAGAAACCTGAACCATCTTTCTGGCGCTAGTGTTACTGGCTAATCACATAAGCCAATTAGAATCGAGGCGTCGTTATTGATGATCGAGAGAAGGTATGTGCCTCTAATTCAAGGCTAATAAGCCTAAAGTATCTCGGTATGTAATCACCGAAGGAGATATGGTGATAACATTTCTGCGCCTCATCACAAAGATACTTGTCAACAGCATCTTCAAGATACAGCCTAGCAGCGACCTTGAAACCATGTAAAGAGAGAGTTTCCACCATATGAGTACAAGATGAAATTGAACCAGTACTTGAAATCACCTATCCAAAACGGCCCTTCCTTCAAGCAGCTGCTGTTGTATATTGCCAGAGACGAAATCAATTTCTGGTGAGATAACATTGCATTGCTTACGCTTTTGGGAGTGTTTATATATTCTACGAAATTTCTATCTAAAGCTAATATAACGTCGTTTGTGATGTTGTTCACAAGCTCGTCAATCTCACATAAATGAATATTGATTATATTTCCTCCCTCTCATCCAACCCCTCGATCCCGGCCTCAATCCGGTCGCCTACCTCCATTCTTCCAAACGCCCTCTTGACCTCTCCTTCCCAGTCACTCCACGCAACAATAATCCATTCCAGTGCACCAACAATATAAAGGGCGATACACTGACCCACCCACAGTCCTCCCAATCCCCATCCATGAAACGCCAGCCAGATACCTAATGGCAGTGCACCGCAATAATAACTAATAAAATTGACTGCGGCACCAACATGCTGTCTCCCCATGCCTCTCAAACTTCCTCCACAACTCCCATTAAGCCCATCTGCTATCTGAAACAAAGCAACATATGGCATGACTTCCGCCGTTAACTTGATAACTCTCAAATCATCGTTAAATATCCTGGCGTAGAAATTCTTCACACTCATAAGCACAATCAAAACCAGAAATCCCATCATCATACTTAACCAAGCCGCCACATTCGCCGCTCTGGCTGCTCCTTTTGCGTTTCTTGCTCCTAGCAAATTTCCAACGCGTGAACTGGCTGCTACACCGATACCAAAGGGTATTGTGTTCATCACTTGATCGGTCGTCATAATGACACTTTGGGCAGCCAAAGGGATAGTACCTAGTCGACCGGCAGCCAAAGCGACGATTTCAAAAGCCCACCATTCGGTACCGACGTGGATAACTCCGAGAAATGCAAGGCGGGAAAACGTTCCGAGGTTATGAAGTGATTGGGTGGTGAAGCCGCCCCAGCATTGAGATCCGGTTATGAAGCGTGAGTAGAGGACTAGAAGGAGAAACGAGAGCCAATAGGAGAGACCGGTAGCGAGGGGAGCGCCAATGAGACCTAAATTGAAGGTGTGGATGAAGAGGTAATTGAGACCGGCGGAGAGGGGGGAGGTTATTAGAAGGACATAAGTGCCTGGCCGCATGATCTCTGTACAAGAAATTAGATACCAGTAACAGTAAAGGTAACAGAGTGGAAAGTATTAAGTAATACCTTGTGCTTGTAGATACTTCTTCATAGCTTCGAAGTAGATATATCCTAATCCACCTGGAATCAACGCAGTCAAGAACCTAGCACTATCCACACAAATGTATTTTTCCTGTCCCAATAACCTAAAAATGGGAGCGGAGCAAGCCCATAGTATAGCAACTGGTATGTAAAAAGCAGTTAGAACATAGAAACCTCGCTGTAACAATATACCCAAGTCGTGCGGATTTTTACTTCCAGTAAACGAAGATGATGCCAATGTATCTAAAGCAGTCGTTCCACCGAGCGCGATAAGCCATGCCGTGGACATTGCAAACATGTAACTGAAAGCTGCAGTCGCTAGAGCTTCAGGACTTAGCCGTCCGACTATCAGGACTGAGATTGTTTGGAGAGAGTTCTGCAATGCGTATGCAAGGATGACAGGAACCGAGCCTCGTAACAGGAGGAGAAATTCGGCAAGCCATCTTTTGGCTGGAGTTGTATCATCGTCTTCGAGCTCGTAAGTCTCTCCTATGTCGGTAGATCGGGGGAGGAGTGAAGATTGTTCGTTTGGAGGTGTGAATGTTGGCGAAGTATTGGCTGAAGGTCGGCAAACCTTCGGAAGCCATGATGACTTGGAATCGTTTTGCTCACTCATCGTATGCAGCCACCTTATTGAGTACCAGTAGATCTATAGAAAAAAGCAAATGAAGAAAAAGGTTACTACTGGCCCATTTCACGAAAGTGAAGGCAAAATATGAGATATATGAGAAGGTGAGATGTGGAATAACCACTGAGCATCACTGCCTATTTGGTGTGAAAATTGAAATGCGTGTTTGATATCGGGATTGCCACCGATTAAACAGATGCAATGACAAAGTATTTGCATCAGAACATCTGGAAACGGAAGGAGAGAAGATACCGTACAAATAAACCTACGCAGATATGCAGGTACATCATTACCAATTGACAAATTAACGGACGTAAGAAGTACTTCATCTATGAACTGTACATACGCCGAGGGGATCAAAACTTATCCATCATAGATTTGTCAAAGGGTTTAAACCAAGGAAGGATATACAAGTAATGGAACACGGGGACGGAAATATGCATTGCTGAGGCTTCTTGCAGCTTCGTTTGACGCCAAAAATGCATGAGCAAGCTTGAAAGATGCCATTGAGGCATTTGTAAATCCATAGATAGACATGCAAAAGGAAATCAAGGAAATTTGTTGGTTGACGTGAAGATGCATATAGATTGAGTATCGAATGAGTAGAGGAATTCTTATCTGGCCATGGAAGAAGGATTGCAGTTGTTATCTTGTCGCTTCTCGTAATAGCTTCATCAGAGCTTCGCACGTGATGAGCCGGCGATAACGTATTGAAAAAGATTATGCTGATTTTCTGTGTTGACAAATGCCGAGGGTTAAAAGGAACTAGATCCAGCGATAGATTAAATTGGACTTGATGAACCCGAAATCTTATTAGATGAACATATAGAATATAAACTCCAGGCGGGTATCTACAGATTGTGATCGCGTTTCCGCTCACCCTCGCTTCGAACGGTACTCAAGCACAGAGTACAACATCTTTGGATCCACCACTGTTATCGATATCAAAATCCATGAATACTCCGCTCCAATCAAATTAGGTTCATCGCCACTGAATGAGTGCATTGGTGGTATATTGAGGTCCGCTGCATGAAGAATTCATGGCTTCAATCACAACATTAATCTTCAACATTGCTGAGGTCATGGAAGTAGAGCAAAGTCATTTCATTAACACATCGATTCATATACACACAAGATAACCTTATCTGACTTGTACAGCCCTACGAAACTGTTCCCCGCTTTAGCCCCCAAACTTTAGCTCCACCCGACTAATCCGGGGTAGAGCCTCCACTAACGGTTCCTTTTCTTCGAAGATATTGTTTCCTTGAAGTTGCATACATGCTATACAATACCACTTATTATCAGACGGAAAATTTCATGGGCTTAAGATTCCTCCTGGCAGAAGCTGTTGCATTCGTACCCGTAGATTGCTGAACAGCAACGCATCCACCGAAAGGTCCCGCATTCGATGGGTTCACAACCTTGACCATACAGACATTGGATTGTCCTGCCACCGTACCAGTACAGGTTATGCCAGCCGGAATATCTACACTGAATGGCTGCATACTTGGTTAACAAATATTGAGAAAAGGGATGATAGGAATCCAGTATCTCACATAGTCTTCGTTGATATTGGAGGCTCTTTTCATCAAACCAATGCTTCTCATAACCCGCTCCCATCTTGTTTGTTTAGCCTTCTTTATGTTGCCCCTCTTTCCTGGTATTTGAGTAGTAACCATGGCTTTGACTGCATCCGAAAAATCGCCTTTTCCGGTAGTATCAACCATCGCTGTAAGAGGCTACGCACATATCAGCGACTACATTTCTTAGCAATACGGAAAATTTTATACATACACCTGCACCGTCGGAAGTCACAATATGGAAAGTACCCGATATAGATGCATTATCGGTACTTATCTGTGGAAGTGTGTTGCCCGAAAGTGCCATTGACTTTGTCACACCGGACTCTGCTTTGTTTCTTCCTGCAGCCTTGGAATCGTTAACCGATAGTTGACGTACGGGGTGATAAGTAGTATCAATACCTCTGTTTGTCCACAATTATTATCACCAATATCGAATACCGTAGTGTCGAGCTCTGTTTTGGAGTTTGATCCAGTATCTGCAACAACAGCTCCTTTGATTCCTAGGGCAGTACCGTTTCCACCGAGATTTCCAGTTATAACTGCAATTTTTCCGTGGGCCACCACAAGAGGGCTCAGGGCAAGGAGGCCAATGATGATAGTTGGTGTGTACATGACGGTGTGTGGACACGAAATGCCAATTTATTTTTAAAAGGGTAAAATAAGGTATTGTGGATGTTGAGGGCGAAAATTCTGGAAAAATAAATAGTAATACAAATAAGCACTCGAAAATGAAGAGACACAGCCTGCTATGTTAAGAAGAAGAGAGGAGCTGAATCGATAGACAGCAAGAATTGGAGAGATTCCTTTTTATCTTATACAAAACTTGCAAGTATGCCACCACCACAAGAGCCCAATATGGATCTGCAGCTCTTCAGATGTGTCTCATACATACACCAGCGGTAATAGAATAAGCTACATGACGTCGCAGGTCGCCTAGATGATATCAAAAAGATACAGAGTATGCAAATCAAGACTCCTGAGTACTTGCTAATTGTTTAAGCAATGTCTCTATTGGATGAAAGGTGCCAGGAATACGAATGTGGATCTGAAATTATGGGGTTAAATTAACTGTTGAAAGGGTGAATAACCTAGAAGTATTTATTTTGTATGGGAAATCGATAGCTATCCATGACCGGCCCAACTATCGGCTTATTACGAGACTACATGTCATTCAGATCGAGCAGAGCTAAACCATTTACCTCCACACTGGCACTTGGAAGTGCTGACCCTGGCGCCGGGACGGCTTCGACCTCAAGCTCTCAAAGCGATAAACCCCAATAGGATCATTCAATCAATACAGGAATAAAACTGAAGTTCACTTGTCATCCTAGCTTGAATACACTGAGAACTTGGCATCTCAAGGTATTTCCACAAACAAATGAAAGACAAATGCCAAGCATTCACATCTTTGTCATGATGTACGCCACGCCTGAGATTGGGTTAAGGTTATGGGCTTTGCCTCATCTCATCACTGGATGGGAAATAACCACTCGATGTTATTGTCAAGATTTGGGCTGAGACGTAGATTGTCTGAAGATACGATAGTCGAGTCTCGAGAATGATCTCCACCAGGGTCATGAGAACCGAGTCGATGAATTAAAGAAATATACGAGCGAATCATGAGAGTATTTCGGGATGCTCTCGTTGTAATGCAAAACGCTCCAATTACGATTTGGATAGCCGTGCAAGCAGGGGTTGACGGTAGCTGAGCATCTCGAAATAGCCGCCGATATGGGACTCCAAAAATAAGCATATCTGCATGGTTCGGCATTGTTACCCGGCGGTATGGAATATCCTTAATGATCGACAAATGGTTATTACGATGAAGTTGCACATTGTATAGACCAAGGGTTCTCACACCCCATATAAGTATATGCGCTTCAGGTAATAATTGTGCCCTGGTACCCATTCCAAAAAAAAAAATTGTAAGCTTAACCAGGAATTTGTAAATAATCGCCGCGGTCAGTTTCTTAGCATCATATGGCCTAGTAGTTATTTGTGGCTTCTTGAAGTGGGCTAAAGTCCAGTGAGACATATCCTGGTAGTTTTCAGGACAAGTTGAGTGTTGACACCGGGGTTTTCATCAGACTGCAAGGGGTGATATAAATCATTCCATTCACCATCGCTGAGATGGCTTTGCCAGATCGCTGCTTTTGTCAGCAATTAATATCAAGAGACTCGCCCGAATGAACTCGTCGTTTGTTGTGGTATGAACCAGGCAACCTAATATGTGTTTGCATGAAGTGGCACCCATTGTATATTTTGATCTGCGCTCCACATACTTCTCAGGGTCTACTAAGATACTCCTCTACACTCTACCTTTCTACGGTTAGGAAAATGAGCAAGGGCTCCCAGTCGTCCCCAGTTGCAGTCTGATAATGAGGTGCCTCCCACCTCTGGTATCCCTTTCAATCTTCAATCGAATTGAAATATTGTATCAATCTCGAGTAGTGAACTGCTTCGAAACATAGAGTATCTCATTCAATTCGCCAGCCCTGATTCTTGAGCCATCTGGTGAGGGCGTTTCTCCGGCAGAGGTTCCAAAATCAAAATCGCACTATACGATCATGTATTATCAGAGAAGCGTGCAGCCCTCTACATCAGAAAAAGATGCATAATCGTTTTTTATTTGCAGAAAATCTTCCTTCGGGCTCTAGGATATCTAGAATAAATGTGCGAATTGATTGTAGTAGTTTGATAATTAGCTAGTGAATAAATGAGAATAACTCGAAATTAGTCTTAAAGACAAACTGGTTGAGCAAATTAAATTCAACTCTAACAATATCTGGTCAATGACAGTCGGAAATACCTGTCCCGAGACCTAGATTGTTTCTTATAGAAGAAGAATAAACAGCTCTTTAAATATACCATGCTTTAACTTCTTTGAGCTTCCATTATCAAGGAAAGAGACATCAACAACAACGTTGGTGTACGATGGATTTATCAAAGCCTCAAATTAATATAGCTTTTTGCTTTACGATCTTTTCACTCTTTACTAAAGAGATACAGCTTGAAATTTGGTTCCAGGCGCTTCCAAAAGGACAACTCGTTTACCATGATTCTTTTGGACCATTCGAACCATCAAGGCCCTCCGCGCTATACTACGCCTGTCTCGATTCCCGCGAGGTTTATCTTAAACACTACAAGCAACTATACCTTCACAATCTCACCTGTTCTAATGTGGGGGGGACCAGTGACGACACATATCCTTCGTTCTACAACCCAATAAAGGATACACTTGTATACATATGTGCCGATCACCTTCTACTTCAACAAATTCGCTGTTGTAGCACAGAGAATGACTTGCTCTCTCAAGCTCGTCACATCGCTTTTGTAGCTGGCCGAGAATGTTATGCTCCACACGTATCACCTACGTCGCACAATCCCAGATATAGCCCGTTGGCTCTATCACCAGAATTTGGATTTGGACTTTGGAAGTATATTTACGAACATTTCCTCTACATCAATCCTGTAGTCGAATCTGTTGCTTATGTGGTTGGAAGGGCTACGATCAACAAGACAGCTAGATCATACCCTGAGATGAGGTTGGTAACGACGATGGAAGAGTTCGGCAAGCATCCATTATTCAAGTGGACGCACTGGAGCAATATCGGGAAGAAGTATTATGAGGACACGATCAATGACATTCGCAGTGGTTTTGAGAAGTGGAAAGAGATGCATCCAGAAGCGAAAATTCCGCGAATCGAAATGGCGTTCCCGAGGAGAAAATACGCGTCAAAATAGAAGATTGGTACGGGTTCATTCTTGAGATTGGGTATCGGGTTCTATACTGATCCTTATTAATTAGGCATCGAATCGATACAGATATACGAGGATGGACCTTGTCTTATAAAGCTTCTGCACATGTATTTGTTCGTCTTTCTTTGATAAATGGGCCTAAGTTATGAAAGCAGATGATCTCACAGTCAAAAGGTACCAAGGATGGTGCATTCGAATTCAGGAACAAGAGACATCGTTCGCGGCTGTTTGCCTCAAGGGTTGGGATTCTTGATGAGGACTTGGTTGCAGACGGTCGTTCTCCATCCGTCCGCTAGGGTAGAAATCTGCAGATATACAAAAGATATATTCAAATCCACAATCGCTTTTTGACCATGAAAAACATGAAGCTCTTGAACATTATCATCGTACCTATTGCAAGGGATGCCTTCAATAATCGAGTATGCTGATCCTAATTTCATGCTTAGGTAGTTTACGAAGTATCTTTCCCCAATGAACTTTCAATGTCGTCGGCGGGGTGGTACAAAGATGACTAATCCAACAAAAATCAAGAACTTCCATCAACAACATGCCATCCCGAGGTCACTCTCTTCAATTCCGATATTTCCTTCACCACTGAGCTTGATACATGCGAAACTACGAAATGATCAAAGCGAACTGCTGGATTATAGAACTGCATTATGTTGATCGAGAACGCGATGAGCTAAGCTTACGCCGACAAAAGATGCAACCAGCACTGCTCAGGTCCTTACAAAGTGGGTTGCACCGTACATTCAGTTCTCATCATCAGATTTGAAGCTCGTAATCTCAGACTTCTACGCGGGTCGAAAAGAATAGACGTCTCGAAATTGTTCCATTGCCCAAAATACTACTCTTCTTTGAGGCTCCCTCGCCCGAAAGATTTTTTGTCGGCCAAGACAATACTACTCACGAATCATGAGTAGTACAGCCTCATTTATCATCGTCACTTATATTTGCCTAGCCTGTTCAAATTGGGATAAGTATTGGCAGATTCTGAGGGCGGCATTACATAATATAAATTGAAGCTTCAACAATCCAACAGCATCAACCTTGAATGTTGGAATGAGGTATCTACATTCTCACATAGTTCACAAGTGGCTTATATTCTTTATCTAGCTCCGTCTTTAACTTCCTAAGCCAGCCACGCTATTGGCACGATAAGAATTTCATTCTCACTCCCACTTTCAGTCTGATAATGAACCGATTATTATTCTACTGACCAATTCGTTATTTCGCTGGCATCATGATAGGACTTCGAATTCCTCACGGAATGATTACCAATTTCGATAAGGATACGACCAAACTATACGTTATCTAACCGTTCCGGGTTCTCATTGAAGCTCGTATGACCCCAACTATGGTTGTTTCCTCAAAATGATAAGACGCCGATGACGTCTGGGAAATTCAATCTGGACACCGACAGGTCTGCCGATGTAATGTATTGAATGTTAGTACAACGTATTGAGGATTCTCCACATCTTTCCGTTCATTTGCCTCGTCCCCAGATGTAAAGTTTTGATGATCGAGTCTGATCGTACACTGTCGAAGAAGCGAGATCAATGCGTGCAACGGGCAACGATGGCCAACAGCCTGAATATCAAGGTTGAGAAGGGTACCGCCCCGCCCATCATCATAGATCGTGCGCCGGATATTTTAGGGACGTCCGAGATCCGATAGGGAAGATTGACTTGGCAAGGTTATTCGTCGGTAGTTGAGTGAGTTGTTGGATTATCCCCTGAAAATGCCCTTCTCCGCTAGTCACTAGACTATCTACCCGCATTCCATTGTTCCACTCTCCTTCGTTTTCCCTGAACATCAGGACCAGGTACCAACCCCACGATTTATAGAATGAGCCTTTTTTTCTGCGACCGATTGTCACTTCGTATCCCAGCGATACCGGCTGGATAATGATCGGACGCATGATTTGATAATGTTATTGGCATTGGAGGATTAGTTTGATAAAGATAAACACTTGGTAGCTAAGTCTGGCAATGATGCACTAAACTATCATGTAAGATACTTGGCGCCAGTAAGAGCATTCTACCCGGTGAGATATCGTGATGTATTGGGGATGAGTATAAAGAGATCATGGTTTTCCTGTTGTAGTCAGTACTCCTCCTCCCGTGTGTAGAAGAACATCCTCCAATTCATCATGTTCTCACGTTTCTTGTCTGTTACTGCTCTCGCAGCATTTGCCTCTGCTTCCCCAGTGGTTTACCAGCGTGATACAAGTCCATTTGTCTTCACCAACTCCAATGGACTTAACTTCACTCAGATGAATGCAAGCCTGCCAAACATCACTGTTTTCGCAACTGGTATGGCAATCCTTCAGCCAATTTCTTTGAATCTATACTAACTCAATACAGGTGGTACAATTGCAGGCTCTAGTAGCAGTAACACTGCAACGACTGGATATACTGCAGGTGCCGTGGGAATTCTTACTCTCCTCGACGCAGTTCCAGAAGTCCTCAACGTCTCCAACGTTGCCGGAGTACAAATCTCCAACGTCGGTAGTGAAGATGTGACCTCCAGCATTCTCCTCGACCTCTCAAAGCAAATCAACGATGTAATTTGCAACGATGATACCATGAGTGGTGCAGTCATTACCCACGGTACAGATACATTAGAAGAGACCGCCTTCTTCATGGATGCCACCGTCAACTGTGGAAAACCGGTCGTCATCGTTGGATCCATGCGTCCCTCCACCGCTATTTCAGCAGATGGACCATTCAATCTCCTCGAAGCTATTACTGTGAGTGTAAGTCCCAAAGCCGTTGGTCGTGGAGCTTTGGTTGTTCTAAATGATCGTATTGTCTCCGCATACTATGTTACCAAGACAAACGCCAATACTATGGACACATTCAAAGCCATTGAGATGGGTAACTTGGGTACTCTCATCTCAAATACTCCTTATTTCTTCTATCCACCAGTTGAACCCACTGGAAAGATTGCATACGATATCTCGAATGTAACCGAGATCCCTCGAGTGGATATCTTGTTCGCAAATCAAGACATGCATAACGATACCCTCTACAATGCTGTTTCCAGCGGTGCCAAGGGCATAGTTGTAAGTTCCCCTCTTCTTTTCTTCACCGCAAACATTCGAACTGATATCTCTACTAGATTGCCGGTGCCGGTGCAGGGGGTGTAAGCACATCCTTCAACTACGCCATGGAAGATGTAATCAACAGATTGAACATCCCCATCGTCCAAAGTACTCGTGCTTCAAATGGAGAAGTTCCTCTCTCTGATATCAGCAGCGAGACAGCCTTGCATATTGCATCCGGATACTTGAACCCTCAGAAGTCGAAGGTTTTGCTCGGCATCTTGTTGGCATTGGAGAAGAACTCTACTGAGATCAGTGAGGCTTTCGCGGGAAGTGCTGTCGCTTAGATTTTCGATAAAAAAACGGTGTAGATGAATGTTTAATGATACCTTTTATGATTTAGAAATTGGCTTTATGTTTCTAGCCTCTTCTCAAATACTTCTTGTGAATAGATTAATTTTATATATGTAGCCATCGCTGGTTCGCTACAAAACCTTCGCAAAAGCATCGCGGTCAAAGAATATTTCCTCACCTTTGTTAATCAGCCGAGTCTATCTCGTGACTTATTCATCCTTCTTCTCGGCCAAGTCTTCATTGCTCTTCTTCTCGAGGATTCCTTCTCGCATGACCTTCAACTTCTTCCTCGCGGCTTTCACAGATGCTAGGACATCTATTCCCAGATCTCCTGTGCCGATGAGTTATTTCTCGCCAGGTGGTGTCTCAAAACGAGGGGCGACTTCCGGAAATCCACTTTCATAACCATTTTCAAATTCCTCTAATTTCCTTTCCCAATTCGGAACATGTTCATCCCACCATTGAACGTTGTCCTCTCTAATCCTTTCTCCAGCGACGATGATATATCGAGTTGCTATCGCAACCCTAAAATTTGTATCAATTCCTGGAGTAGGATCGTGTTCCGGCTCTAAAGCTTCGCAAATCTCAACATCGGGGAATTTGAACGCATTCTTATCATGATCATCAACACTCGCAGCAATGCAGCGAGCATAGGATGAGGAGAGATTGATCCACTCAATACATGATTGGGTATATTCATCTTGGGTTTTCACATCCAAATCAAGCTCATCCACTGCGCAAGGTTAGCTCGATGTATATCAAAGAGATGGTTGACGAGCCTTTTCTTGCGTTCCACATATCATGCTTGACTTCTATATTGATATCATAATATACAGGGCTTTCCTCGACAATCTATCGCCCATAATGTCAGTATGCATCTCATTCGGACCCAACAAGTCTTTGCTCACTTTGCCGTCGGCACCCTTGAAATTTTTCCTTGGGAGTTTTAGAAGCTCAACTATAAGCTGTAATAGCATATCCTGTTTACGATCCTCATATGGTACAAGTGCCGCTAAGTCGTATATTGTTTGGAACACAAAATTTAGGGAGTCGCGCGTGGAATCGTCAATTTGGTTGGCGGCTTTCGCAGCAGCATCGTCGTTCTCGGAGAGGAGAAATTCTATGAAGATGTTTGAAATTTTTGGAACGAAATCCTGACCGGATGGCATCGAGGCTTGCTTAGTGAGGAAAGTAAGCCATGGAGGCTGAAATTCCGTACTAGAAGCCATGGTAGATAATGATCAATGTCGTGGTAGACGAAAATAAAATGGCAATTTGTATGAAGAGGCTAGGCTCACAATTTACAAGGCTGATATCACACTTGCCAAGTCTTGCGCAAGATATCTCTGGGTAACTGCGATTGAATATGTGTCGGGTATTGCTGCTTGCTTTTTTGTTTTACCATCTTTCTAATGAGCTTACCGAGGATCAAGGTACATTTCTGGACCTGTCGTTGGTCCGAACACCACTTGCTGCATTAATAGAATTGCTAGTAATGAAAGAGATAACCTCAGCAAAAGAAGGAACAAATGACGTTAAAATTATCATGCAAGAATATTGATTTCGGATACCTGAAGTCTGAGTCCACCTGATTGCCCTTACGCCTCATCGACTGTTCAAAATTTATTAAATCTGAATACAAGTGTAGGAAATACTTCATTAGATATTGTAACTACAAGGGTGGCTCCTCCTAGAAAAATCCAGGTTCAGTTACATCTCTTACCTGGGCTTTCTAAAGTCTGGGTCGTAATTCGAAGATGAGGTGATTTCGATTTGATGCATTTCAAATATCTGAATTAGTCTTGATATTGAATGGTACTTAAAAGCCTGAAAGCATAAATTACTTCTTCCGGAGATGATTACAAGCCATGGTTCTATCCACTACCTTCCACTTCCATTTTTCTGCTTCGCTCCTGACTTATGCGTACATGTCTACGCACTTCGTTCCTATCATTCAAGTAAAATAATTCACACTACACTACTCTTCCCTGAGAGAATACCTCATCTGCAGCCCTTGTTGCTCCTTCCTCATATAGTCGATGTCTGTATATTATGATCTCGCGATGTCAACAAACTATCTTATCATTGCATTATACAAAATCATATCATAGATTCATATATCAGTCATTCATATTGGAGCTTCAGATAATGGATCAATCACAGGAGCGGAAATATTGTTTCCAGACACGCGTCTTCACAACCTTTCGAAGCAATGCTGCTTACATTCCTGGCATGCCAACTATGTCTGCCCCGCATAAAGGACACTTTGAATCTGTTACTGGATTTGTCATACGCTACAACCAAAGTAAAAGGCACTGGGAAGGTAATATAGATTCAGGGGGTCAAGCGTACCTAGGAATTACAAAAGAGAAGCTTCGTAAGCTTGATCGGTTGGAAATACCAAATGGTGTCAACAAAAATAGTTTGATTAAGCCGAGTGAAGACTGGTTCAAGGAACATCCTGAGTTCCGTGAAAAATGGGAGAGCATGATAAAGAATTTCCGTGGAGGAGAAGAAATCATCGAGACCAAGGTGTGCATAATATTTGGAATGATAATTGCAGCATTTTCTAATGATTCAACTCATCACAGGCGCTTAGTGATGCTTTTATGAATGATTCCGTGGGAATACTTTTTCTCAATCATCTGACAACAAAAAGTTAATGAGTATGATAGAATTCTGGAATTATACACGTCACCCAGCATGTAAGAAACGTGGGTCCAAAACGGATTATATATGTTCTCGAGGTTTGAGTTTCCTCTCTTGATTCGCAGAACATAGACTCATTTGATACTTTCAAGCCTACATTAGAAAGCGGCCCTAGTCAACCAGTGCTTCCACCCAGTCGAGCTCAACAGAGTGTACAGCCGTCTCTGAATACTGCTGGCTTCTTATTGGCAAAGCCGAATCCAAATCCTGATCTTCAAAGACACAGCAAATTCAACGACCATCTCATCAATCCTAGTAAAATCTTCCTGGATGCCCTATCAGACTCCCAGCAATAGCAACCCATCTTCAGCCACCCCAGGTGCAATTACAAGATCGGCTCATGGTGATAATAGCAGTACAGATGGATGGATCAACCGATATCCATGAGAATATTCTAGTCTCAAAATTCTCACCAATAGGTTAGTTCATGAAGCTTGGCATGTGACAAGGTCACTAAAAGAAAAGTAGAATTGAATGAATTTCGATGTGGCATTAATATTGAAGAAAAAGATGATATGGTATTTGTATCGAAGTTAGGCTTGGGTATAGAGCGCATGGCACCCGTTCTATGATTATTTTCATCCAGCAGTCTGCAGATAACCAGAGACTACCTCCTGGCGGGGTCTAGAATCCCACTATTTTAGGTGTGGAAAAGCGAATTTGACAAGGGAACGAGCATTAGCAATAAGAAGACTTCTTTCTTTGGCTTACGGTTTCTAAAAGCTTCTGTCTCCTCTGCATGACTACTTAAGGGTTCAGGAATTCCATTCCAAAGCCCACATCCCGTCAATAACTAGAATGTGAATATTCAACCTGTCGTCGTCACCGTGAAGGGTTTGATGGCTGAATTCGAAGAGAAACCCATCGACTAATGTCACGAATACAATCACATCCTCTTCGCTTGTTAAGGGGCAATCGTGCAGCCTCGATAATGTGTGGCGTTTTGTTCGTGATTGTATGACTTAAAGGCTGTTGAATTCAAGATGTGTGTTGTAAAGCCTGCACGCTATGTGACAGAAATCTGCAGGCTGCACGTGTGAACTTGTGCAACATAACAAATGCACTTCGTTGAACATTTCCAAAAAAGCATATTGCATTGACAATTCATACCTTCCAAAAGTGGGAGCATTGAACTAGTTTATTTTCCCCTCGTCAATAGGTACAGGATACACATAAAAGCCTTGAAATATTATCAAGAAACATGAGGTGCTGCATTTTTTCTTTGAGGGGAAAGATAGGAGGTTCTCGTAACTCGAAGGACCACGATAGTCTTTTACAGATTAGGTTGCTAGTTGGCGACTTATTATTATGTGTTCAAGATGAATACAAATGCTTGAATATGCCAGAGTTGTCAGGGGATTTTCAAAACTCATCTGGATCGAGAAGCATGCACTCTCCTCAAGACTGATGTATCGAAGCCTATACGTCATTCGGCCTTTTCTCACGAGTATGGTAAATCAGCAACTGTGAACTCAGGCCCTCCGAACGTTGCCATCCATGGCTTTTCGATGGAGAAAGTCTGTCTGCAAAAGTCTTCACTCATGATCACAACGACTTCGTCCAGCTAAAGGATTCCTCCCAATGTTTCCTCCACCAAGACCACACAAATGGCAATGAATCATCACTGCAGTACTAACTGCAGATTATAATCTTAGAATTGATATTGTTTATGAGCATTTAAAGCTATTGGAATATGTTGCAGACGTCCAAAAGCGTACGTTGGATGAAAGTGGCAGGAGAGAGTTCTCTATCGAACTTCTCAACCAGATTGTATCGTCTGATAATCAATTGCAAAGGATTCAAATGAAGAGTTCGGGCATATAAGTGCGTCTACCAGTATCTTCATTAATACGTATTAATTTGAGGAAGACAACATGATGATGTTAGGGTAGCAACGATAGAAAACCTATCCCTGAGTCAGAACTCATTAGCATCACTTGGAGACGTCGAAGCATTTATTTTATTAATGTTTGAATTTTTATTGGTCATCAAAGCCTCTTCGTTGTATCAACTTTCGTTACCTACCTACTATGGCTCAAGAAGTATTCACTTTCCATTCTCTTCCACCATGGACCGCGAAAAGCCGCTTCTTGAACCAAACTATAAGATTCATCCAATTTTCTCTCAATACCACCTGAAAGGCGAATCCAACACAACTTTGTACAATCACAGCTTCTACTCCGCTTTCTATCAACCCTCTTGATTTCTTATTGCGCTTTTGCACGTAGAACTTGCTTTTATTTAAGACAATCTTTCTACCTGAGTAGCTTTCGAATCCGAAATAACCTTTGCCATGTCGATCCAACAGCTTTCTAAGTTTCTAAATGATCAGAATGAATTCCGTCGTCGAGCTCGAGGCTGTTCCCGTGCAGTACTCTTGCGATACGATTATTCTGAATCGCAACAAACATTCATGAATAAATTTCCTTCCTGTCAGTTTTCTGCGCTCGGTGGTCTAAAAGATTGGGAATGGTTCATCGACGAAAAAAGTACACTCTGCTTGAGCATGTCTCTTTTCAATTACCACTGACTATGAATTGTAGGCAAACCAAACATCCGACCGAGCTTTTACAATCAGAAATTGCACATTCCAATGGGCCCTGTCCCATCTCCTGCAACAAGATTTGAGGAAAACGAGTCGGAGGTGCCAATGGCCGTGTTGGGGTTTCTTTATACTCTATCATTCGAAGAATTGAATGCGCTAGCACAAGAGCAATGCTTAGAAGACAGACAGCAGTTTTACGTTCCTGTTCAAATTCAATCCAGGTCAATTAATGGTTTTGATACAAAGATGATTGTGGCAACCATTTTCGTAGACATGGCTACCACTAAAGGTGGTTCTGTTGATTTGAGAAATGAATCAACGAACTTAAAATGGGTTACGGCGATCAAACGCATGGAACTATTAGGAATGTCGAATTGGTATATTAGGAGTATCGAGGCCAAACTTAGAGGAAGGGATAAGAGGGCTGAACCTCTTCTTGTTCGTCTTAATCCAAATCCCACCATTGATCCATGGACAGTCCAAAGACAGACGGCTCTCATCTTGGATGCAAGACTCAGACAACAGCAACAGAAACAGCAAGAAGATCAACAAGGGCGACAAAAGCAGATGAAAGGACCAAGTCGACCAATGATCACAATTTCTCAAAGACAGCGAGACTCTATGCTACAGCAGATCCTGAACCATGGAATGATATCATCGGAGGCCATGCTAAAGCTCACCGAATCACAAAAGACTCTTATGGTCGACACCTATTTACGCAGACAACAAAAGGCCATTTATTTGAGAGACAAAGCTGAGAATAAACGATTTGAGGAAGCTTCTCAAGTTTCTGATCCAAGGATTGGAATAGCAGGAACACAATGGAATGTTAAAGCCACAGGACAGCAAACAAACCTACGTGAAGAGGCTATTCTCAACGACATACTTCGAAAGCAAAAAGATGCAGCGCGACAGCAATATTCTAGAGGAAGCTCTAGAATGCTGCCACCACCACAGCCAGTTCGCAGATACTCACACAGTAGTCCGGGAAAGGACCAAACACAAGCGCAAGCACAGTCACAAGCACAAATTGGAAATAGCAGGTCTCCACCACAACTCAACTATCCTCAAAATCCCAATAATCTCAAACGACAAGCTTCGAATTCAATCTCTAACGATATTGGCACCCCGAATGCTAAACGACAGAATACGGGGAACACGGGTGGTAAAGCAGGAGGTCCACAGAACTCTAATAAAAATAATGGAGAGTTGATAGATCCAGCTTTGAATCCAAACGCAAAGAAGAATTCAAGTGTTGCTCAGGAACCCAAACCCAAGACACGAGGTCGGCCCAGAAAGAGTCGGGCGAAGGTACCGCCCACTGGGGATTTGAATAATCTGAATCAAGGTGGACAGAATAGCCAAGTCGTGGGAACTAATATGGGTTCAGGCGGGAAGGTACGCGCGAATGTCAATGCGAAGGGCAACCCGATATCTGGAAGTCAAGCACAAGCTGCTCCTGGAAATTTAAATCAAGTAGCGAATGGCAATGGAATCGGTAACGCGTATTCGAATGGAAGCCTCAATACGTAGAACGGTTCACAAGCTCTTCCGCACGTGGAACAAGCAGTGAAGATGGTGGATTATTTTCAGCCAAAAGCTAACGGGGAGAGCGCGGGAGATGGAAGGTTGCAGTAGATTGCATGCGAGATGAAGGTGGATCTGGGGATAGGGTATGAGGAATAGGATGCGAGAGAATCATATATTGGGAGGATATGGAGTTAGAGAGAGAGTTGCGTAGGCTGGGCACATATCAACACATTTGATATCACACGATACTTCTGCAGCCCTTTGGAAATCAAACATATATGTACGATTCTCCAAGCGACCGTCGGTCGAGCTTGATGCTGAGAAAACATTGGGGCATTGAATTGGTTCTGGGTATGGTTAGATGGGGGGAGAATCTCTTGAATTACTTCAGCACTGCTGGAGTTGGGCGTAAGGGGAAGTTTATGTTTTCGTTATGAACGCGAGAGTGAGATTGAGATTTGGGATGATGATTACATGAAGATGATAGATATGATATAAGGGATGATTGGGGATCATAATGCGCAAGGTGTGAATGAGGATAGAGGCATAGAGATAGTAATTTGTTTTTCAATGACAGTATTGCGGGTGATCGAGAAGTGAGGAAGTGATGTGAGTAAGATGAATGAGAAGCCTTCATAGAGAAGATAATTATAATGAATACCAGAGTGAATGACTAGAGATAGAATGTCGAGATGAGCATGTAGAAAGAAGTTTGATGCGAAAAAGAGGATAGTTGATACACAAATATATTTCATTACAATCCTCCAACTCGTCCGCAGACACCATTTTAACACTACAACTTAGTTTTCTTTCCTTCACTCTCTACAATACCACCCGTCAGACGTGGTGCATAAGATGATCTGTACTCAACCTTCTTAACAGGTCTCTCTGGTCTCTCCCTCTTCTCTCCTGGAACCCTCGGCACAACAGGCTCATCATTAGCCCCAACTCTACCACCAGATTCACGTTCTTCGCGTGGGTGTCTTTCGTTGGGGTTCTTGGATCCATCTTTTCCATATCGCTTCTTATATCTCAATTGATCATCCTCTGCGAATTCCATACGTAAAGGACGTCCTTGAATCTTGTTTACCCACCATTTCCTCGTTTTGGTTTTTGGCTTCTTAGACTTCTCTGCTTTTGGTTTGGCTTCGGTTTCTGAATCGGAATCGGAATCGGAATCGCTGGACTCAGATGAGGATTCTGCGTCGGAAAGGTCTTCTTCGATCAAGACCCAACCTTTAACTGCACTCTGCGCAGCTGATACTTCTTCGAATGTAACCCAAGCGTAACCTTTGCATTTTCCTGAATCTTCGAATGTTGCAACGTGAATCTTCTCAATAGCTCCACACTTTTCAAAATGCTCCTTGATAACTTCTTCCGTAGCATCGAATCGTAAATTTCCGACAAAGATCTTCTTGCTGGGTGGTTTGCCTTCAATCACAGCCTCCTTCTTTTCTGGTCGACCCTCAAAAGATTTGTTGTCTTTAATGAGAAGTCTTCGACCAGTGAGCAATTGTTCAGATAATTCAACTGCCAGTTTGACTTGTTCCTCAGTAGCAAAATCCACATAAGCAAATCCCTTATTATGAACGGGCTTTCCGAACTTCTTCTCCACCTTGTTCGCAGGCTTTCCATCATTAGGACCAGGCATATGGATTCTAGTGATGTGCTCCTCCTCAAGATCCGAGAATTCCACGAACCATTTGCGTAACTCTTCTTTTGATACACTCCAAGGTAAATTTCCAACCCACACACCATGACCTGAACGCTTTTCTACTTCGGCCTTCTTCTTGGCTTCGGGTTCGGGAGAGGATTCTGCGCCGGATTTGGAAGGGGGAAGCGGTTTGCCTTTCTTTAGGCGACGGAGAGCTTTCTTGGAGGGGGGTTTTGGGAGAGTAATATCGACTTCAATTTCTTCGACGGAGGATTTGCGTTTTTTGGTTGGTGGTTCTTCGGACGTCTCATCGTTATTTATTTCTGCGGCTTCTTCTTGAGTTTCTGTTGGGCCTACTTCTTCCGTTTCCTTTGAAGCCTCAACTGGTTCCTCTTTCTTATCTTTCTTCTCCTTCTTTGAGCGCTTCTTTTTAGATTCGATTGGGGTGTTTTTATCAGCACCTGTCATCTCAGTATCGATATCCATTGACTCGGTGGAAACTGGTTGTTCTGTAATATCGCTTGACTTTCTCTTCTTGCTCTCTTTCTTTTCCTTCTTCTCCTTTCTCTCTTTCTTGTGATCTTTAATTGATTCCATGGTGTCTGATTCAACAATTAATGGTGCCATATTGTGGTTGAAAATATAAGGCAATTGATAAAATATATATCTCCAATAAAATTAATCCATCAAAATTTCTTATCGAGAAACTTTCCTCGTCGGCGATACGGTGATAGGATGACCCGGATCTAACGTGGTCTGGACTAGCCTTTTAAGCTTCCCTTGAGAAGGCTGCGCTGTTGTTGTAGTGCACAGGCTATTTTCACCCTGAAGTAATCTCAATAACTCTCAGCCTGATGATGCTCTAAATATATGCTTCATTCTTATTCAATAATCAATCTCGGTTCTGCGACGACGTTGATCACTTTCCTGATTTTGTTACAACAACAACAATTTCATCGACAATCATCCCATCAAGAAATCGTTACGATTCCTTATTTAAGGATAATATAGTCGAACATGACGTCGTCCCTCGATGAAGAAATCTTGGGTGAGGATATTACAGAGCACGAGGAAGGTGCTCAAAGCAGTCCGCCCGATGAAGTCAAGCCGCCGCCATACAAGTCGTTTCGGTACGTCGCTCCCTCAATTCCATTCCAATACTTCCCGAAAGATTCACTTGGAGAGCAGTCGAGAGCAGTTGTGACTGTACTTAATCCTCTATGAGTTAAATCCTCACTTGTGCTGCTGCAAATCCAACCTTGCGAAGCCAACATTACAAACTCACCCACAAGTTACATCTCTACTTAGCGCGATCACCAGCTAATATGTGCGATTATAGAAAGAAGTATCGCAAGATGCGAATAAAGTTCGATGAAGCAATGCGCCAAAGTAATCATTTATTTATGGAGGAGCAGTTGGCGGATGAGACAGCGAAGAAGTTGGCGCGCGAAAATGAGTTAGTGGAGATTCGAATTTGCTTTTGAGAACTATAACTAACAAAACAATTTACAGTCGACTTATGGATTTACTACTAGATATTAATAACTCTGCTCAAATACCAGCCGATAAGCGCATCGATTTGAGCCTTAGTGGACCTGCTCTTGCAGAAGTTCCTGCTTTAGTCACAAAAGAAGAGCTTGCGAAAGCTGCCGAAGACACATCACCTGAAGGTCAAGCCCTTTACAAAGAGCTTCAGGATTTATTGAAGGACAGAGATGACACGCATACCACGGACAAACCAACCCAATCTCTTGCGAAACTCATGTTGACCGTGCCACACATATCTTTGATGAATCCTCACGTCTCTCCTGAATCATTGGCTGATTTCGAGCCTCAGCCTGGCAAGAAGTATCCAATTGGCTACATGTCTTTAGAAGAAATAGATAAATACCTTCACGAAGTGGATGCGTCAATTAACATAGTCCCTGGCATGGCGACCGTCGTCTATCCTCCTACAGCACAAGATGTTACACTCAAGAATCCTCATAGTGTTCTCAACTGGCTTCGATGTCATGAACCTAAGATATTCCTCCAAGATGGTGAAGGTCCTATTGAAAAGATAAACACCAAACCTGGTGCTCTACGTGGAGCAGGAAAACGCATTCATATTCCCGCGCCCGCACGTCAGGATTCCTTAGAAATTGTTGAAGAGGATGGTATTGGCTATGATGCTACTTTAAGCGGAAACAGCTCTAAAATCAAACGAAAGCGAGATGCCGAGGATGACGGTGGATATACACCCAAATCTGGTAACCCAATCAATAAGACTAAGAGGCAAAGGCCGTCAAAAAAGAAGTCTGATCCACCCGGCGAATCAACTCCTTCCTCGAGCTCAAGAAAGAGTAAATCGAGAGCAAAACTCTCATCGCCTGTCGACATGGGTCCAACCCCGCATCCTTTTGGTCCAATCGATTAAACGGTCTTTGTGTCATTGAATATGGGTCATCTGAATGTCCTTTAAGGCATTGCGACTTTACTCTTCAAGGAGGTATAGAACTTGAAGAACTGCAGTTCTAATTCGGGAAATTTGATATATTGAGACTGTATTTTATAGGAAGGAAAGGGAGCTTTTATGATGAACGGATGGATCACTTTCTTGGAGTTAGGGGCAAGGAATTGATATCTGGTTCGCTTCTAAATGCAAAGGGTTTAAGGAAAGATGCATTATTTGTACGATACTGGGGGCAAGGAAAATATTGAGGAATCGAGGGCTTATCGTTTCTCCAAAGATTTATAGAGGATAGTTAAGGAATGAGTAAAAGCAAAGGAATGATGCTTATTAGGTACTTTCATGATTAATTAATTTGGTATGTTTGTGGCTACTTGATATTGATATGTATGCATCGATGATTTGTTCAAGGAGAATATGCTATCAAGATGCGCTGGTCAAAGGGAAAAGGGATAGAAGGATTAGCGAGAGGATAGCTACCTAGCTATATGTCAGTTATCTTTAAGAGTAAAGGTTAGAATGACGATGATATCATTGGAACAGTATCTAAACCTGATACTCTACCTCATCCACATAGTCTTTAATGGAAAAGACCCTGGACCTCCAATCCCTAAAATCTGATGGTTGGATGGTTCCATCCATACCGTTCCTCAGCCCATCTCAGCCCATCCCATCCACATTCCACGTGATAAAGAACGCTCTTACTCTTTTCCGGAACAATTTCCGAAGCGGCCCTTGTACATTGAACCCTTGTCTACGACTCCTCGCAATTGATGCAGCATCGCCAATCCGCCATTTGGCCGCTGCTAAATCAGCCGATGTGGGGGTAGCTGCAGAGGAAAATGTCATGGAAAAGCTCCGTTGTCGGATAGAGCTTTTGATTCGTAGGCGGGGCACAGCTGATGGCTATTTCAAGAATTGGTGAGCATATAGGAAAGAGAGATATTTTGCCTATGATGGATGAATTGAGTGACTGGTTGTATGATGTTGTGTGTAACCTTTCTCTTGTTTCGTGGTTTCCGGGTTCGGTCAATTAGATGAATATTACTCCTACTAGATTCCATGGGCAGAGTGAAAGCGGGAGTGAGGTATGAATTGGGTGAAAATGGAGATTGGAGTCAATGGATTGGATTATAATGGGATAATAGAATGATTAAATTGAATAAGATGTACCAAATTCATTATGTATTGAAAACGTGGATGTTTGGTCATTCATTGTTTAGATGTGACTCCGTTATCGATCTGAAAGCTTGAGCTTGGAAAATTCCTTCCTTTCTTCCCCTCCTTCCCGTCTTTATTTAAAGTTATTCTAGATTTTCTATAACTACACATACATACATGACATATACACCTGCAAGATATACAACCTAGAATTGACCCGAGAATATCTCCCTCGAGTTTTCAATTCCTCCTTCATTCCTCCCTCCGAGACATCCTCTCCTTCCCCGGGGTTAGGAAATCCCCCACGTTCCTCACTGGTCCTCGGTACAAGCAAGCGCATTGCAGCAGCTAGGAATTTCAAACGTCCGATCGGTCAAGCAGAGTAGCCGTTGAATTCTTTATCAAAAAGCCACGTCTGCACCTCTTCAAAAATGTCTCTCCACCACAGCATTACCTCTTCCCTTCTTCGCAGCGCACCTCGGACCTCAATCTTCACCCCACGATTTGGCAGCGCCATTACACATTCGCGCACCATGGCATCCGCAACTTCTTTCCAAAGAATCAAGGTCAAGAACCCAATTGTCGAATTGGATGGTGATGAAATGACACGCATTATCTGGAAGGATATCAAGGATAAATTCATTCATCCTTATTTGGATGTTGATCTGAAATATTATGATTTGGGTTTGGAGTATAGAGATCAGACTAATGATCAGGTTACCATTGATGCGGCAGAAGCTATTAAGAAGTACTCTGTTGGTGTTAAGTGTGCTACCATTACCCCGGATGAAGCTAGAGTTAAGGAATTTAATTTGAAGCAGAGTGAGTTTTGTTGTCCTATTAAAAAACTGCATATTTCAGCGAAGGTGGGAAGCTAGAAAAGAAGCTAATGAGTCTTAAATAGTGTGGCTTTCACCAAACGGTACGATCCGCAATCATCTAGGAGGAACCGTCTTCCGCGAACCTATTGTTATTCCACGTATCCCCCGTCTTGTTCCTGGCTGGAAAAAGCCAATCATCATCGGTCGTCATGCATTTGGAGATCAATACCGCGCCAAAGATATGGTTGTTCCAGGGCCAGGTACTCTTACCATGACTTTTACTCCCAAGGATGGCAAGCCAACAGAAACTGTCGTCTATGATTTCAAATCAGGAGGAGGAGTTGCTCAAACCCAATACAATACCGACGAATCCATTAGCGGATTTGCTCATGCCAGTTTCAAGATGGTTCTTAACAAGGGATTACCTTTGTATATGAGCACCAAGAATACAATTTTGAAGAAGTATGATGGTAGATTCAAGGATATCTTTGAGGAGATTTTCCAAAAGGAATATAAGACTCAATTTGAGGAGAAAAATATCTGGTATGAACATCGATTGATCGATGACATGGTTGCGCAAATGATGAAGAGTTCAGGTGGTTATGTTATGGCTTTGAAGAGTATGTTTTCCCTCAACCATGATCTATGTTGCAATAAGCTGACCCAAAACACCAGACTACGACGGAGATGTTCAATCTGACATCGTAGCCCAAGGATTCGGTTCCCTCGGTCTCATGACCTCAGTTCTCATCACCCCCGATGGAAAGACCTTCGAATCCGAGGCCGCACACGGAACAGTCACCCGTCATTACCGTGAACATCAAAAGGGCAACCCTACATCCACAAACCCTATTGCATCAATCTTTGCCTGGACCAGAGGTTTGATTCAAAGAGGTAACTTGGATAATACCCCAGAAGTTGTGGCTTTTGCAGAGAGCTTGGAACAGGCTTGTGTGGATGTTGTTGATAAGGAGGGTATCATGACCAAGGATTTGGCATTGGCTTGTGGAAACACCGGAAAGGGAGATTATGTTACCACTGGAGAATATTTGGAGGCTGTTGAGAGAAGGATGAAGGGGCTCTTGAAGGAGAATTTGTAGAGTGCAATTTTATGAGTTAAGATTTACATCACGGGGTTAATAGATATTTGTTGGTGGATGATGATTTGGTGCGTGTGGAAGCGGTGGATAGACCATATATCGATCTAGATGGTTGGTGCGTATGTGCATGCGTTGGTTAGTACAAATAAGTCTGCTTTTTTTCGTTACAATGCATTTTCTGGAGCGAAGAACCCTGTCTACGGATCGGATAATTTAGTAAGCATCATTTAGGAAGTATATCATATTATGAGTAGGCGAAAATTTGGTCTACTTATTAGCTTATGGCGTGCATGTGTGTGGCTTTTTGCTGGGGATGATGGCTTGTAGGAGAGATTGGGATGAGAGTGGGAAAGAGAGGGGAGATGGAAAGAAGAAGAGGCAAAAAGAGGAGAAAGGGAGGAAGTTGAAAGGGGAGAATGGAAAGAAGGGAAATAGGAGAGAGGAGGGTGAGAAAAGGGAGGAGTGGAAAGGAGGGAGAATTAGGAAATATATATTGGAATTTTGGATAAGGCATGTGAGTGTGAATTTGGATGTGAGCGTGAATCGGAATTAGCATGCTTGTGTATATGAATTTTTGATTGGTAAAACGAGATTTATGGTTATGGGGTGGAATGTATGGTGATGGGGATGGGGATGAATGCTAATGAGAAGAGAAGTGAAGGTAATTGATAAGATACGATGAGCTGCAATGAGCTGCAATGACTCTTCCGAATTGTGGCATGTGGAGGTTGGGTTGGGTAAAAGGCTGGGGTGTGGGATTGGGTGTGGGATTGGATGTGTATGAATGTTTATTAATAGTATTTTGGGTATAGGGATATTGGAATGGTTTTTGTGTGGATGCTGTGCTGTGCTGTGCTTTGTTGGATTGTATGTTTGTTGGGGAGGAGATGGGGAGGAAATGGGGAGAAAATGGAGAAAATGGAGGAAGGGAAGGATTGGGGCGTGAGTAAGTTGATTATGGGGGAAAATGCGGTTACTAGTGAATCGTCTAGGGTTTATGGAAGACGGGTAGATGGAAAGGTTGGGGAAGGGTGATTGACTGTAGGAGGTGAGAAGCGGGAAAAGATGGGAAGAGATGAGAGGGGAAGGGAATAAGAAGTTTGGGGAAAGTATTGTGGTATATGTATGTAAGGTTGTGGTAGAATGTAGGATATAGGGCGTAGGGTGCGATACGTAGGATCTCAAGGGTGTAGGTGTCTAGATGTGGGATGAATGATGACCTTGAGGAAAATCTTGATGACTGTCCAAAAATCAAGATGAAGAGGTGAAAACTTAGCTGGGAATAGATGGGCATCGAGATGTTAGGTAAAGAGACGAAGTCAATGGACATGGCGGTGCGCAAGAATTAAATCACAAGAAAGAGAAAGAGATTGTGGAAAACATGTATGTTTTTTCCGTTGTTATAGGAAATACAAGCCTAGGTACAATAAATCAATCAAAAGACCACATCCTCCTACCCCTTCCGATATCCCATTCATAGTCTTCATTAAATCATTAGGGAGTGTAGTGTAAGAGAAATCAATATAAACTAAAACCTATCAAAAAGCCTCCATCCGTCATATCCATCATCGAAATCATAAGTTAGAGTGAATCCATTCGAAAGAAAAGGAATCGTATGATTTCTGTATCCCGACAGATCAGTCATTGATCATTGATCACAAAGTCACATTCTTTGATCTCTTGGACTTACATTTCTTCTCGGATCCCCATCCGCCCCAGTTACCGCCCTTGTAGGAATCGGCTGAGCATCCTCCAACATCACAGATGGGCTTGGGGTACTTGGAATCATAGTCTGCTCTGCTATAGGAATATGCCTGGCTAACGGACCAGTACTCGGATCCTCTCCATTGGCCATAGTTGGTTGCGTGGTTGGGAGCCCAGACCTCGGTATACATGGAGCAGTAGATTCCTTGAGGTTTTTTGCTTTGACTCAATACGTAGACCACGACTTGGTTGCAGATGGCTGGGTGGCCAGAGGAAGGAGGATGCTCAAGGTTGTATTTGGATTGCGCTGTGCAGGCGGATGTACAGGCGACGACTCCGTACTCGTAGGTTTTGACATCGTCGAAA
Source organism: Botrytis hyacinthi (assembly GCA_004786245.1). Lineage (NCBI taxonomy): Eukaryota > Fungi > Ascomycota > Leotiomycetes > Helotiales > Sclerotiniaceae > Botrytis > Botrytis hyacinthi. The sequence continues at coordinate 6,318 of PQXK01000218.1, read as the reverse complement.
GAGAAGAACTTGTAACCCATGTAGGTATCGGTCTTGGTGACTGGATCGGGAGGGGCCTGCATGGCTCCTCCAAGAGAAACTGGGCCATTGTATTTATCACAAGGTTCTGGGGAGTACTTTTTGTTGTATCCATTGGATCCGGAAATGACGACGCGAAAGTCCTCTGGGGGATTGTTAGTATGCTGTAGGATGTGATTGCTTCAAATAGGAAAGAATAGAAGCTTACTTCTGTATTGACCAGTATTGGTAGCAGTCTCCTTCTTGATTTGAACACCCCACTTCACACATTTGTAGTTAATGGTGGAAGGTGGGTTGGAACACTTGTAGCCAGGATCAACAGTGGGATCACGCTCAAAGTAGATGTTGAAGGCAATGCAGCCATCTTGTTGATCGCAGTATTGAGCACACTCGACAGTGTCATAAGATTTCAAGGTCTTATAACCAAGATACGAGGTGGTCTGGGTAGAGCCTTTGAGCTCAGAGAAGGCAAGAGTGTAACCTTGTGGAGTAGGAGCTTTAGAGGCAACCTTGTTGTATTGAGGGTCGGCCAAAAAAGCATCGGCATCGTCTGGTCTTTGAGGCTGTCAGTCGGAGTCTAAGTTTAAACTTATCATGTGCTAGGAACTTACTTAGAGTTTGGGCCATAGCCGAGAGGTTGTTGCTCGCAATCGCGTTTGACAAGATTGCGCTTTCTAGCGGCTCCGTCTGGAGCAGCAACATTATTCACTGTCGCAGCTCCTTCAAGGACGGCATCAGAAACTGGCTTAACCGCGACAACTTGGGAAGCGACGTCGACTGGAGCAGCAGACACTTCAGCTTGTGGGAGAGCGTCAATGGCACCCAAATCGATGTCTTGGGGAAGTGGATTGGCAAAGGCCAAAGCTGCAAAAGCTGAAGCGATGATGACGGGACGCATTTTGATTCCTGAGACAATATTTATTTGAGTTGCTTGTAAGTGTAAGATAATTGAGAAGATGTTGATGATGTTGATTTGAAGTGGAAAAGATGCTTATTCTTATATTTCTTCATCACGTAGAGAATGAAATTTTGATATAAGTCATATGAGTCTGATGAGCTCGACTTGAGCCCAAGACTTGAAGATCAAGCGGAGACTGTACTGCTTGCTGCAGAACAAGCGCCGCATTCAACAGAATGAGGGGTTGAAGATAGAGTTACATGCCAGATGCCAGCTTCCATAGATGCATGAACTCGCGGGTCTATCAGCAGCATCGAGAAACTCATGGAGCTGATCCCTTGTACGTTTGGTATAATTTCCTGCATATTTCAAGCCACATGAAGTATAATTGTTTTCATTCTACTTGAATGAAAATCCATTGACTGTTGTGGCACTAGTCTTTCGACATTTCGTCAAGTGCAAAGACACTACTATTGCACTAGGTTTCTCGGAGAATACTAACCCCATATTGATAATCGTCAAAACCCATAGAACTGGTAAAGAGCCCACAAAGAAAAACAGAGAGCCACCAAATTGCTATTGAGGTTGATTCAAGGTGTTCTGGCCGTGCGCTACAATCGGACGATTTCCTAATTCCGAATCGGAATTTTTACTGGTGACTATGATTAGAGTTAGGAGTGTGTACCGATATAATAAATTTGGGAAGAGCTTCGCATGGGAAGCACCATTTGACCGAAAATGGAATTCTTAGGCTTACAGATACATAAACTTAGTTAGCAAGATCAAGCTCGGAATAGTCTGATGATGTTCGGCCAAGCCACTAGGAAATCCGGAGATGAAATCCTCAGGTTCACAAATACAAAACCTTGTTCGGCAAGGTTAGGCCGGAATAGTTTAGAACTAATAACACGGTCCATGCCCTCAGGAAACGTAGGGACGGTAATGTGTTTACCATGATCAGGTACCAGGAACAAGCGGATATCAATATTAAAACTCCGAGGGCACGACGAACACGTGAATATGCAAGACAAATTGTTATTTCCGTAACATCTGCTCGCCGCGATAATCTTCGGATCTTGGTATGCTAGATGAGAGAAGTATTTTCTTCGGTTCCTATAAATGGTAACTGCTATGAATATTCATCACAGGGAATAGGGTTGTGAAGCTCCAGCAATTTCTGGAGATTTTCCGAGCTGAAAGCTAGGTGGGTCTTCCCCGCCAAATGGACTTAAGCTTGCCTATACATGCAGATACGTATCGCACTTGTCAAGAGAATTGTGAGCTGTTGCTGCCAATTTTGACTGCGGGGCGGGCTGAATAACTTCATGTAAGCTTTAACATAACTATTGTATACCAGGCGCGAAAGGTACGTAAGAATCATTCTTCTGTGGAATTTGACTTCGAGAACTACGAAGTTAAAAAAATTTGTGAGGTAAAAAGGTGTCTGGGGAAGATCATTAGATTGAAGCAGATCTCCCGCTGTAAAGAATGCGTGCGACCATCTAGAGCAATAAGTCTTAGCTGTCACTCAAATATTTGGCGACGACCCAGCGCCTCGGTAGCTTCAACGTGATAAAAACTTTAAAGGAAAATCCAAATCGGGAGTACTAATGAGTAAGAAGGCATGGTATCGTTGTGTAAGAGTGATAGCTTCTTGAAATCTTAATCCCGTTGATGCTGGAGTCCACTACTACGCAGATACGAGATGCCATTCACTAGGCATTTGAAGAAAACGGCCCGCGAAACAAATGTCAAAAACGAGGCGGAAAAGCCATCCCCTGTTTTCAACATGAGAGAGCTGTCCTTAGAAACGTGGGCCATGTCTTTAAACCCACTACGTTGGTATACCATGTAGTAAAAAGATACACTTCATAAGTGTCAAATTGTCAATGCCATCTTTTAGACCAGACCAATCTGTAAGCGTTGTGTCAATCACGATAGCCGATTCCGCTTCACATACCCATATACGGATCGGTCAATCCATTCCCAAACATCGAAGTTTGGATTGATCTCGTTTCTCCCAGAGATTCATATAATTCTCAATTCTTGGTATACAACTGAACAATTGGGGACAATCCAGATCAGACATTGGTACCTCACAGACAATAGTATGAACGCATGGAAATAGACTTCCAAGTACGTCGGACTTTCCCTAATCTAAGTCGCCCAAATTCTAAGAAAGTACCAGCTGATTTATTATTGGTTGGTGTATGCAGAATGCATGTCAAAAAGGTGCGTGAGATCAAGGTTCGCAGATCAACCCCGGAAAATATATTTAGCTAAGAATATCATGTAACCTTAGTTGATTTGAATTTATCTATACGCCTTGCGTTGACAGTAAAAATGTATATCAAGGATCAGGCCTTCAAGCATGCTACACAAATTATGTCCACTAGAACATCATTTAATCAATAGCTGATTGTTATTCATCATGTACCCAAGACAGATGGCTGCTTCGAGACTTCAACCAATTCATTCTATATCCAATCATCATTGTAGCTCAAGAGAACAAACCCTCTCTCTGTGCATATGAAAGATACACGATCAGTTCGATTCGAACTTTGTAGAAGCCAAAGTTTCCTATATTTGACGCTCTGGGACAAACTCAATTGTGCCACAGATACACGTCGATAGATATGAACAAATGAGGACTTGAAAGTGGAAGATCCATATGTCATTGGGAAGTATCGAGAAGCCATGATTTCCCAACTTTGATACTTTTGGACAAATTCAATTGTGCCACAGAAGTCTGTCGGCTACTATGGATATTAGCTGCCAAGTTTGGAGTTGGAGATCGTTGTGTCATTGAGAAATATCGAAACGACTCTAAACTTTGAATTCCGTTTTGATTTGGAGAAGTTGTACGACGAAGCTGTGGGTATCCGAAGTATTGGGATGAGTTCGAAACCACTACATCAATTTTATTGTAGGGTCCTTAGATTGTAATAGCGTACGGCATGGAGATGCGTCATCAGGTAGCAACAGAGAGGTGAGAGTACTAGAAAGAAGAAGAATCACCTGGTAAAGAATATATCCAATGTTTTACTCTTCCTCATTTGGCAATATTGAAACTTTCAAAGATGGTTGTTTGCTGTTTCTGAATCGCTCATCTTTCCTTTATCTATGGGACTTTTCATTTGCTAATTTCGCGATGATAAGATGGAATTCGTGCCTGCATGTCAGCGCGTGAATTACGCCATGCACTACGCGTCATCATCAGGTACGATCTCTTGCAACCCCTTCATTTTCTCGCTTTACGCACTCTAGGCTCTTATCCCAGCATTTTTTTCTACCACTCATTCTGTACGCCTACACTGCCTTGAGTCTCTTGAGATATAATTAGGAGCGAACACGTCGAATTATTTATGTACGATTCATCTGATGTACATCTCACCATGCATGCGACAAATAAGGTCAGTTGGTTCTATTTCGAGGGAAGGTAATTACTGCGAGCCGTGCCGCTCTGACATCAGACATTCCTTTGCGAAAACACATTGATTGTTGTTTCCCAAAGTTAGAAATTATGTAAAGTATATTTTTGATTGCATTTCTTTTATACTCCATTTCTCTTTTTTTTCCTTTCTCTCTCCTAACTCAACTACTCCCATTCTTTTTGAATATTTCATGCGCCGGCGCATTACTTGAATTTATCTGCGAAAATGTCTTTATCGAAAACAAAACCACGATCCTCGCACGATGGCGACGAGGAATCTCCTCTCCTTGATCATTCACGACTAACTACCGTTGACACACACTCTGTGATTCGTCAAACGCATTCTCCGCGGATTATTATCTTACTTCTCACCACGATAGTTTTCATAATTGGATTTGGAATATACTTGGCTTGGATACCATCGATGCGTATATATGAGGATATATTGTGTCATCGTTATTATGAAGAATTACAGGGACAAAGTGGGGTAGGGCCGAGTAGCACGATTGATGAAGCTAGGTGCAAGGGCGATAAGGTTCAAGAAGAATTGAATATTTTGACTGCGGTATTGGAAACATTGAAAGCGTTACCAGGTAGGGAGAATCTCCGTGAATGAAAAACTAGAGACTGGTGTTGATGATATGTAGGAATGTTTATGGCTGTTCCATATGGACTCTTGGCTGATAAGTACGAATTTTTTATACCTGCAAAGTTACAAAGTCAATGTTTTTCGATTTGATTTGTTCTTTGATTTTTGATCATATGATTTTAGAAGAATTTATCTGACATGGAAATAGAATTGGACGCAAACCAGTCTTTGCTTTGTCAATCCTTGGTCTTCTCCTCTCCCTCTTATTTGAAGTATTCATTATGAGCGAGTGGATGATGCTACCCATCCGTGCGGTATGGTTTGCACCATTTTTACAATTCATTGGTGGCGGTGAAAAGACCGCTTCCGCAATATTTTATGCTATCATCTCAGACGTTACTACTCAAGATGAAAGGTATTTATCCAGATCATTATACATTTTTAGTCCTTTTCACTGACAAATAGCAGAGCAAATGCTTTCCTTTTCGCTGCATGTGCTTCACTCTCTGCAGAACTTATTGCACCAACGGTAGCAGCCGCAATTATGGTCTATTCTCCATGGATCTCAATATGCTGCGGAGTATTTGTTTTGACATCAGGACTATTATGTCTCATCACTTTTGTACCCGAAACACTCCATCTTCATGCCTCTCAAACACAAACTTCCGCACTGGTCTCAGACGATTCGTCTTCGGAATACATAAGCGATTCGTCATCCGATTTCAACGAGCCCTTAAAGCCAAAACGGAAACCGACCATTACCCGCCGCCTATCTGATTTCTATACCACTAGCCGACCTCTCCTTACTCTACCCGTTCTTCTCCTCCTTCTACCATCTATGACCCGCGTCATAGGTCAACAATCAATCGAAATTTGCATCCGCTACATATCTACCCGCTTTTCTATCCCCTTATCCTACGCTTCTCTCATCCTGTCTCTACGGGCCCTGATAAACATCCTCCTCCTTCTACTTCTCATCCCCTTCCTTTCCTCCCTCCTAATAACCAAATTTCACTTCTCATCAACCCACAAAGATCTCCTCCTCGCCCGCATTTCCTCCCTTTTTCTCATCCTCGGTGCCCTCACCATCGCCATCTCCCCAAGTCTCCACCTCACAATCATCGGTCTGATAATCTACACCCTAGGCACAGGATTCGTCTCGCTAGTCCGCTCGTTAATCACGGGACTAGTAGATCAAAAACACGTGGCGAGAATATTCGCAATGATAGCAGTGGTGGAAACGAGTAGTGCACTTCTGGCGGGACCGGCGGTCGCGGGACTCTATGAATTGGGGCTTGTTTGGAGGGGCGAGTGGACGGGTTGGTTGGGTTTGCCATTTGTGGGGTTGGCGGTGGTGTGTGGGGTGGGGAGTGTGGGGGT
>PQXK01000217.1:0-63822 GCA_004786245.1 Botrytis hyacinthi | reverse complement strand
TGGGCATCCCGTCCGCTCTGCCATACACAAGCTTCAGATCGGTGGATTAGTAGTTGGGTGGGTGACCACCAGCGAATCCCCACTGTTGTATGTTTTTTCTTTTGCTCTTTTGACTTTTACATATCATGGTTGCGTCGTTTGGCATGGAGGGTTGGATTTTACGAGGATGTTGAAGGGAGGTGAGAAGACGAAGATTTGGAGGAATTGTCTTTGTTTGCGAAATCAGTTGGTTTCAATAGTCTCGTTTTTGCAGAGTCTGTGAGGGTTCGTCAGGCAAGTGTCTAGGTTTCGTTTGCCATGTTTTGATTTTCAAACACGGTTTCATCTTAGTATGCTTCGGGATACATGATTTCGCAATGGAAAAGGTTGGTGAGTCCCGTCTCGTGTAAACCAGTACCTTCCTTCTTGAGATGCAACTGAGCCATCTGATTTCTTCACATCGAAGCGTTGTTGAATCTTCATTACCGCGTATCTTGGCGAATATATATCATCAGTTATTGGTGCAGGTCGAATACATCGGATACTTACTGTACATAGTTGGTGTTGGAAGAGTATCTTCAGTATCTCTGGGATCGATGTAATTTACATAGGATCACATCCTGAATCTGTAATGGGCCCTTTCTGATATTCACGTGGAGCCAGGACAGAAATAATCATGGTAAGAAGATATGGTGTCATATATTCTCAGAAACATAAAAATACTAGTCACCATCGGTATTCCTAATCTGGTTCTTGACATATTATATTTGTTTCATTGCATATTTCTATGCCCTCACAGTATTGTCGGCTCTCCGTAAAGAGGCAACCTATCCTAAAAGCTCCACAGGAACCTCAACCCACTTATCCCTCAAGTAATCCGCAAATCCCTTTCCTAGACAATCCAAACGACTGCTGCTACTAACGCCTCTCCCTAGATACCCATAGATCACAAAATGCACCGCCATTATTGCCGGAAACTCAACTCTTTCAATCACATAGCCTTCTTTCCATTCTTCGCCCAACAATTCTTGCATCTTTGAACGACTGAAATAGTTCTGGAGCCAGGTGTATAGCTTAGGGTTAGAAGATGATGGGATAAATATCCCGCAGTTGAGATTTGCGCCCTTATCACCGGACCGAGCGAGTACTATATCGCCTAGTCGAACACTTTTTGTAGGTCCAAATGTGGTCAGGGATCGGGGAGAGACAGTGTCGTATGTAGCGCGATGAGTGAATGGTTGATATCTTGGTGGGTGTCCGCATTTAAATGTCTGTACTTTATTGTCGGAATTGATTACGTGCATTTGTTCATCGAGTTCATCTTGAGGGAAAAGTGCTGGATAATATCCCAGGAAGGGTTTGGGGATCGCAGTACGCATATCGAGGGATGCATGGAAACCTGAGAAGTGTTGAAGAGATATTTCGGTGAGGGCTTTGACTAGGCCTTGGAGGGTTGCAGCTTCGATGGCTTCGGCGAAAACACGACAGTAAGTTGTGCTGCTGAGTTGTGTCGAAGGGTTCGTTTCGGGTACACCGATACTGTATAATCAGTAACTGGTTTATTCAAAAAAAAATTAAAAATTGCAGGTATAATGGGACTCTTACGGTTGAAATTCCAAGAGTTCGAAAGATGTATCAATGCCAGCAATTTCTAATTTTCTTCTCATCTGCCTTTCAAATAGAGCCCATTTCTGTTTGGTACCATAACCTGTTGCGTTTACTAGGATTTGGCATTGATATCCGGCATGATAAAATATTGCTGCTTTGGTTGTTGGAGGTGGTGGAAGACCGGTAACACCGGTAACTTTGACACTTTTATCAATAAATCAGTAACAAATCTCGACATGGAGGTAGATTTTTGACACTCACCGGTTCTCAGATAATTGAGAGACAGATATATTATCAAGGACGGCAGTTACATCACTATTCAGGTAATGATTACCTTGAATCTCATAGAGAAATTGGGCCACGACAGTATCAGAAGTAATCATGCCACCAGTGGCTTCATGCTTAGTGATTGTGCAAGAACCATCTGCTTCAATTTCCGCAATAGGGAATCGTGGATCAACGAAAATGTCCTGATTGTATTCAGTGAAGCCAGAAAAATTGGCTCCAGTTACATAGGCTGAACATTCAATTAGATGACCGGCGATCAAGGATCCAGCAAGAGAGTCGTAATCAGTTCCTGACCACGAGTGCCAATACTAAAACGTCCAGCAGTCAGTAAATGCCTATGATCGAAACACTTTCACGAGACAAAAAAAATGCTACATAGGAAACCGAGGAAGGAAAAAAGTGGATGAAATTGGCGTTATCATTAGACTTACCCATGCAGCGGCAATCACAGGAGATGCGTCAGAAACTCGCCCGCAGATTATAATATCGGCACCTTCACGCAAACCCTTAAAAATAGCATGAGCTCCGAGATAAGCGCTACTTAACACAATAGGAATTGATTTACCCTCCAAAAAAGAAAAAGTATTGGCCGGTAATTGTAGGTCCTGGTTCCATGAATCAAAGTGTTTCGGTAAATTTCCACGTAAGGATGCCATATCCGGTCCAGTATGTGAAATCAGGTCATCTCCAGAGACCCAGCCAACTTTGAGAGCAATCCCGCGTTGTTTGGCAAGTTCATCAACTCTTCTTGCTAAGCCTTCGGGATTCAAAGCTCCTCCATTAATGACAACCTTGGTCTTCTTCTCGGCTAGCAATTCGAGAGATTGAGACAATCCCTCTAAAGCAGTCGAGATATATCCTGGATGATTTCCAGCTCTATATGCCTCTGCATTCTCGGCCATATTCATCTCTTCCGAGGGTTTATTAGTTTCGTTCATGTTTCTCACACATCAATGACATACCTGCAAGGTAGTCACCGGTGACAAAATCGACATTTCCTAATGAGATCTGCTCGTACATCCTATAAGCGGGATCACCTCAGGGGGGAGTCAGTATCTTTCTCAGGAACTCATATCAGAAATCACGAACATAAGTAACCCGAACAATTGGCAACTCTGACGGGTCTTCTGGGCTGAAAAGCGCCATGGATTGGAGTATCATTTGTCGTCGCCATAGCATCGAAGCTGGGCTCCGATTAACAAGAAATTGATATGTGAAGGTAATGACGAAGAAGAGGAATGAAGAAAAGCGAATCTGAAGAGATCGATTTCACATGGAGCCGATATATGAGTTTGGCTACATAGTTTTTCATCAACCTCGGTGGCTTGTAGTTAGCCTCGGGGTTTGAGACTACTGCAGGTGATGCTGCGTTGAGTAATTTTTATACGAGCGGATGAAGAAGATCTGCTGTCAAGCTTTGCAGCCATGACCACAACTAAGTTATGTATAGTGTTTGATATACAACACATACTTCTAGCGGTCTTCGTGAAACGAGCAATGATAAGTCACTGCGGCAATGTCGGAAACGGCGGGTCTCCTTTCACTGTGCTTGATACCAGATTGTGGGGTAATAGCATGCGGCCGATCTGCGGCTCATACTGAAAACGCAGAGTCTATTCCATTCAGATTCCCAAATAGGAAATTTCTCGTGAAACTATCATCGGCTTAAAAGACTCAAACAACAACACTACAACCACCCAGAGCTTCTTTCGTGTCAGTTAACTCACTATCTGAATGTTTTCTTATAGTAAAAATATGGGAAATGCGTGTCACTTAAGCCGAGGCCCGTTGATGGGTTCCCGGACTAAAGTTAGAATCTGTTAAAAAGCTTGATATTGTGGCTACCATTCTGTCAGTATGAGTATTCCTATAAAGAGCTTCCTGTGGAAGGTACTTTTTCAAGTATCATTTGTCACTCAATCGATATAACAAGACGATCATGTATTCTGTACCAGGAGAGAGTAGAAAGGTTTTCCAACAAGGAATATTGGAAAATCCCACCATCATTCCCAACCTGCCAAAGGACTTTCAAGATCATGCCAGGAAGATCAAATTCGAAGGACAGGATGCTCCAACTATACCAATAAATTGGCGGTTCGCTGAGAGTATATCTTCAATCAAAGCTTTGGAAGCGACGGTGCTTTTATCGCTGTTGAAAAAGAAATATGATGTGGAGCCGAAAGAAGTTATCATCAACACGTGAGTAACCTTGATCATACTATAGCGACACCGTCTCGTCTCCTAAATTCACACCTTTGCCCCTTCCATCAAATCACATCCGCCTTCGCTTTCGCAACGGCAGTTAACAAATTACAATAAATACAGCGATCATGCACAACTTTTTATCATGTCTACTCTATTGTGGGAGATCAACCACGAAGGAACCAAGGTGACACTATTCAATGGCTCTGATCCGAATTCTGAAAATGGAAAACTTCTTGCAAAATGGTTCCCTTCAACCGATATTCACAGATTACAAGGAACACATCATCGTGCCTCTTGCACAAACATTTACAAGACAAAAGATGGAAAGTACTTTCATATACATGGTAAGAGTGCTTCTAGATGATTTTGGAGATGACATGTTTGCTCACTTCTTTCAGGAAGCATGAATCCAGATCCTAGCTTGGATAGTATTGGACTACCTCATGAAATGGACCAGCCGAGCGTCGAAGCGTCTTGGGATCCATTCATAGAAAAGATAGGACAAATAGAATCAGATGACATGCAAAGAATAGCATCAGATGAGTACAAACAGGCGGGGACGATTTGTTGGACAAAGGAGGAATATAAAAATAGCGAGCATGGAAAAGCCAATGCTAACGTTGGATTGTTTGAAATCAGACATCACCCAAATACCACCCAAGTTGCAAGTTGGTGGCCCCAAACCGAGCAAACAAGCCCAAAGCGGCCTTTGGCCGGCTTGAAAATCGTTGACATTACCCGAGTCATCGCAGCTCCGGCAATCGCAAGGGGTTTGGCAGAATTGGGTGCAAGTGTCATGAGGATCACTCCTCCGCATCTTCAGGACTACTCTCAACTGCACTGCGATCTGAATTGGGGAAAATGGAACACCCATTTGGACTTCAGAAACAAGAATGATCTTGAGAAAGCCAAGGAATTGATACGAGATGCAGATGTTGTTGTTACTGGTTACAGACCGGGAGTCCTTGATAAATATGGGCTCGGGAATGATGACATTCGCGAGCTAGTCAAAGGCAGAAGTCGAGGCATTATTATCGCAAGAGAAAACTGTTATGGATGGCATGGTCCTTGGTCATATCGAAGTGGATGGCAACAAATCAGCGACGCAAACTGTGGTGTCTCTATGGAATTTGGTCGAGCTATGGGTAACGATGAGCCTGTCACACCTATCTTGCCAAACTCGGATTACTGCGCTGGAGTTTCAGGTATTGTTGGAATCCTTCAAGCACTGATACAACGCTCAGAAACTGGCGGCTCCTACGAAATGGATGTGGCTCTAAACTACTATTCTCAGTGGCTTGTCAACTCATGTGGCATGTATCCACAAGAAGTTTGGGAGGATCTGTGGTCAAGGAATGGCAAACCTGTCTTCCGACACTACCATAATATGAACTATACAATGCCCAGGCTATTCCAGACTCTCATAAAGTCAGGCACTGGCAAAACTATCTTACGCGATGAATTCTTTGAAAACAGAGAAACTAAGGCTGTCGGGGTAAATATCAAAACTGTAAAACCTATTCTGAAGTTTCCGAACAAAGAGGTGGAATTGAGGTACAACGTTGGTACCAGAACAAACGGTATTGATGCTGCGCATTGGCCGAATGATCTGATGACAGAAATAGTAGTGTAAATGCCTATCAATTTTGACTATTCTTCACTTGTGAGTAACAAGGTGACTTTTTGCAACGAGAGAGACTGTATGGAGAGGCGATACGCCGGATAACTACTGTGTCAGTTGTTAATATGATATATCACTGCGCCGCAATAACTTGCGTACTTTTCAACAATGAGCCGAGTTATCACCGCCACCAACGATTGGTATCTGCTAGTTCAATACATTATCTACTAGTTTTTTGTTAATGTTTCACATCTCTACTCCCCTACTACCTTTACTAGTTTCATGACTTTTACCACTTCACAATTACCAGTTAGTAATCTATCATCATGATGTCTCTCCACCGAATCAGTTTCAAGCTCTCAACTTCCACAATCAGAGCTTGCACCCGAGATACTTGAGGCTTTGACCTTCGAGCGCTCTAAGTGGGCCACCGGTTCTGTTCATACCGATCCTTTCTATACCCTCCCTCTGAAGACAACTTCAGACTCCTCACTCCCAGAAACCCTCCTAAAAATTCAAGAAAGTGTCGATCATACATCGTACTCTATTCCTTGTCCAGTCTCAATCTCGCGTATCATCTACCAGTCTCTTACTCTTCTCGGAGACCCGTTCCTGTTTCTGCGTAGATACTTTGGCCTCTTCTCCCACGAAATAACTCAGACGGTAGCTCCCAAATCGTCGCCTAGGTCCATGATACCTCCGGTAAATTCTCTGAATGCGCTCCTTCTCACCTCCGAGATCTACACCAGCACTTCCTCGCGCCTTGTGCTCTGGTTCTATCCGGATACGTTGTGGTTGCCGCTGATTATGCCGGTCTAAGTGTCTCCTATTGCACTCAGCCACAGAACCAACCGATTGTTCACCACTATCCCGCCAATTCTGTTGCTGCGAACAATGTGATATATTCGATTGTGGCGGCTCGTTCTGCATTTCCATCCCTAGGATCAAAGTTCTCATCAATTGGTAATTCTCAAAGGGGGAGGGGGGGCGCAGCTTGGGCCATTACACAACACCATGCTAAAGAAAAGATTGAAGAATACCTTGAATGCATTGCAATCAGTCCTACAACGGATATTAGAAGTAATGCTGATCTAATTGAAGCTATCGTCTGGGCGGGAATGATGCTAGGTCTGAAGAATGTGTTTCCCAAATTCCAGTATTCAGATATTTTTACCGAGAAGAAGCACGCCGCAGTGAACACTTATAGAGACGTTGAGGGAGGTGGCGCAGTGGGAATGGGGTTATTTTTACCATTGGAATTTAAGAGAAACTTGCTAAGATATGGATCATCGAATATAACGTTTTGATATTGAATAGAGTCAAGGAAATCAGCGGAACACTGTTGAATGTTCATGGGGAGAAAGATCCGTTTATAGATTTTACTCTTATAGAAATGCTGTATATGACACAGCTATAAATTATCCTGATTCCGAGTTGATATTCATAAGACTACCTACTACGCACGACTAGGCGGCTATCATAGAAAGTCAGTAGATATGGATTAATTGGATCAGAGAGATATTCGAGGGCAAAGTGGTAGAGAGGGGTGGGCAGATGCATTCAGGAAAGGGAAAATTGAATCGGGAGAGAAGTATTGTCTTGGAGAGATCGGAGGAGAATTATGGGTTTGAGAATAACTGGTTCACGACACGCGCAACCAAGAATTTTCATAAATTTTGACCGACATACTTGCGGGACTATGGGATTGAGTTTTCAATAGTCTAGCCTAGAATATGGAAATGGAAGCCTTTGAAATAATGAGCCCAGCCAAGCATCCTGAACCCCTTCATTCCCTTCAGGTATTGGATAGTTTCTCGAAGTAGAAAGTTTCTATCTAATTTAGATTTTTGAATTTCCTGTGCAGATAAGATAATCGCTTTGGTATTGAGAATCATGACTGAACTATCTGAATCTTCTTAATATTGGCTAATAATACTAGAAAAGACGTGATACTAGAGCAGGTATCAGAACAACCTGCTGACGACGGTAAGAAATAAAGTTAAAGACGCCCAAACCCCCCAGACCACGGCATTGCCATCGGCTTCAAGAAACACACAATGTTGTATGTTATAGAGAGGGGAAGATAATAGATCAATCACAGAGATTGGTCAAAGTGAGTTGAGGGGTGAGACCCCTGGTCAATACCAAGTATCACACAACTTCAATCATTGGAAAGATAATGAGAGATTTATCTCAATACAGATATACAATCTAAACCGGGACGTCATATATCCCCGACAATCTATTCTAGGAAATCTGAGGTTGCATCAGAAGTTTTCTGAGGGGCATATGTATTATCGTCGTTGATAACGAAATGCATGTAACCTATGACGAGCTTACGGGATTAGATCCACTTCAACCACACAGCTGCGTTATCAATCCTAGCATCTGGTACTTTCTACACTGCCGATTACGACCCCAGTAATGGCGCAATGAAACGGTAGAGTGTGGGATTTTATGCTGTTAGACGATTGGTCGCTCTGAACGTCGTACATTATCACGGCTGTGGTGCAATATCTCGCCAATTGTGCGAGCTGAGATATGGAGCTCTTCTGGCTATCAGAAAGCTGCTTGATTTTGGTACTTATCTATGAGGCTCGCCGTGGGCAATGAAGATTCAACTGCTGGAGGCTTGTAACCAAGATGTCAGAGGCCAAGGATTCAGAAATTGTGGTAAACCGCCATACTGGAGAAACGGAAGTCAAGGAACTTGGAGCGCTAGAATTCGTTCATGAATACGGAAATAATGGATCGAAACCATCGTATCAAGAAGCTTCAGGAGCACCAGTCGAAAATGAATCGCCTCTTGGTTTGCAAGTTACGTGGTTCACTACAATCTTTTTGAACATTGGTATTGTTCACCCCATTCAAAATTCAGAAAAGACTACTAATTACCTACAGGTCAAATGATTGGCACAGGTGTCTTCTCAACTCGTACGTTCTAACACATATCACATGAAACTTAGGCTAATAGTTTCCAGCCGCAAGCATCTTGTCAGCAGTGGGTTCAGTCGGTCTAGCTATGATCTATTGGACACTCGGTTTACTCATCTCCGGTTGTCAATTTTCAATCTATACTGAACTTGCCAGTTTCTTTCCGAATAGATCTGGAGCTGAAGTAGTGTATCTGGAGCAAGCGTATCCGAGACCAAGATATCTGCTTCCGACCACGTTCGCTGTGCAATCGGTTTTACTTTCTTTCAGTAGTAGTAATGCTATTGGTGAGTGGCTTCTCAAAGTTACAATTAGTATCAATGAAAACTAATGATACGATTAGTCATGGGTAATTATCTGTTTGCTATGGCTGGTTACACACCCTCATCTTGGGAGCAGAAGGGACTGGCAGTTGCTTGCATAACTTTTATTACCCTTCGTTAGTATTCATTCCACCTTATGAGATTAGAATAGGCTGACGTAGTATCATAGTGGTGATATTCAGCACTAAACATTCTCTACGGATATCAAACGTGATCGGAGTGATCAAGCTCATAACGCTCGTATTGTAAGTCGAGACATTCCTTTTGCTTTTTCTCATTTTAACTGATATATTCCTTTAGCATCTCAATCGCGGGTCTCGTGGTACTAGGTGGCCACACTAATGTTGCAAATCCCACAGAGAACTTCAAAAATGCCTTTTCCGGTACGACAAATAGTGGTTATGGACTTGCAAATGCACTCGTCAAAATAAACTTTGCCTACTCTGGATATGCAAATGCATTTAATGTCATTGCAGAAGTGAAAGTAAGATTTGAATATCCCGCAACAGATTTAAGAAAATTCTAATATCCTCAAGGACCCAATAAGAACCATAAAACGTACTGGACCCGCTTCACTTCTCGTTGTGGCCATTCTTTATATTCTTTGCAATGTCGCTTATTTTGCAGCCAGTATGTGACCCCTCCAATCACCTCTAGATCCCTACTAACAAACCCGCTAGTCCCTAAAGAAACTCTCAAAGAGTCAAATCAACTCGCCGCCTCTCTTTTCTTCACCGCAGTATTTGGTGCCGGTAAATCTGTTCGCGCGCTCAATTTCCTTATTGCTCTATCGGCATTTGGAAACATTGTCTCAGTCACCATAGGATCATCTCGCATCATCAGAGAATGCGGTCGTCAAGGTGTACTCCCATACCCTCGTATGTGGGCTTCTACTCGACCTTTCGGAACTCCTCTTGCTGCTTATATTCTAAAATGGGGTTTGACTATTCTCATGATTTTGGCCCCACCTTCAGGTGATGCTTTCAATTTCATCGTGGATTTGTATAGTTATCCAAGTAATCTATTTTTATTCGCATTGACTGCGGGATTACTCATTCTTAGGAGGAACAGAAAGAAACTAGGTATCGTGGACGATGACTTTAAAACATGGGATGTAGCGATCTATTTCTCATTGGCGGTTAATATTTTCTTACTGGTTATGCCATGGTATCCTCCTCCCGGAGGAGCTAATGGTGGCGATGTGAGCTTTTGGTATGGTACCTATTGTGCCGTTGGCTTGGGTATCATGGGTGCCTGTATCCTCTACTACGCTTTCTGGATCTACATCCTACCGTACTTTGGTAAATACCAGATCCGCCAAGAATTGATAGTTATGGATGGAGAAAGTTCAAAGGCTCATCGGCTGATCAAAGTACCGAATGCTGAGCTGGAAGCTTGGGACAGAGAGCATGATGCGTTGGGGAGGAAAATCGATTCAAGTGCGCCATCGGAGGATGGTGGGACTGAGAACGTTTTGGAAAAAGAGTGAAACATTTGGAGGCAACCGGAAGAGTTTGGAATGCGGGGATGCATTCACGACATGGAAGGTCATGGAACTTGAACAGCAGATGTCATTTAAGGCTTCCGCAATTGACAGAGCCTTAGCAACGAACAGGCCGCGCCTAGTTCAGTCTCCTAGCCAGATTCTTTGCAGCCTCTCTCAGAGTGTAAGACTTATTATCAGGGGTTTCCACGCCTTATCTATATGTAGATTTAATTGATCATTGAATTTACTGGATTCAAGCCAACTACCTATATATAGTGATTTGACCAATTGGGGGAAGCAGTCGAGTTGTTAGCCTTATAAAACGATCTTGACTTTGGAAAAAGACATCATATCCCCAAGCGCCGATATCTCTAAGTTCAATCCCAGAATCAACGGCAAAAATCTGACACTGGTGGAAATAATGCCATTTCTTTCCCTTCAACAATTATCCGTTGAAAAATTACTTTACAACAAATTATAGCGCGGCCTGTTGATGGTTTGCTAAGACACTTCATCATTTCCCTTGGATTCGGGGTTTCATATTCTCACACCATGCTTTATGATGCATATAACTTCATGAGATCCATATGGCGCCAATTGCAACCACTCTTTATGCTTCAAAGATTTTCAACAAAAGGTGATAGATATTAGACCCGATCACTAAATCCAAAACAATTCAGCCTCGACTAGGGCTAACATAACGGCCATCCTAAATTAAGATTGCATCGAGGTCAAAGATGGAAATCAAAATCTACAAAATGATCGAAATATAAAGAGACGAATAACAATTGCCTGAATTCCTCCTTACATAGTAGCCTGTACCGAGATTTCATAAAATAGATTGAGAAAGAATGAGAATAAGGAGCGCGAGTTATTCGAGCGTCAAACACCGAGCCCAAAATAGCTCGAGTCAACAAAAAGAATGATGATAATCAGCGGATAATGATTGCAGGAAGAGATGGATAATTCAATATTCGATGATGGATGAAATGTACCATGAATTAGAGATATGAAGGTTATCGAATTGTAGAGATGATATGGCCACCTCACATTTTACCTGTCACATAGAAGGTGCATAAACATGCGTGTGCACTATATTGTTTTATATCGGCTATGCATCGTCGTTATCGTTATATTTTTGGCGACTTCAAGGGGCCCCCCAAGTAGCGAAATGGGTATTTATTTGCATAGCTCTTCTCCGACCATGAGCATTAATGGCTCAGCGAAAATATCCAAAGTATCCCTCCTAGTGGTTTGGTTTCGGTTGTGGAATTTCGAGGCGCCTGAACATGTGATATAACAGGCTCAGTTGGCTTCGAACCATGTTTTGCAACTGCGAAAATCCAAAGTATTACCCTCTCAATCGGTCCTTGGACGTTTGCTAGCCTCATCGCCCTCATCGTGACCATTTGCTTCAGCCTCTCCGTCGACCTCATCATGTCCCCTTACCCTTCCGGCGCCTTCACCAAGTACCTCGACAGATTCTTCACCTCCAATCCAATTTCCATCTGCGTCGAAATATTCCGAAACATTCTCCGCAGTGATCCAGCCGCCACTACCTGGAAATGGAGGG
This sequence comes from Botrytis hyacinthi, assembly GCA_004786245.1. NCBI lineage: Eukaryota > Fungi > Ascomycota > Leotiomycetes > Helotiales > Sclerotiniaceae > Botrytis > Botrytis hyacinthi. Next base: position 51,805 of record PQXK01000217.1, on the reverse strand, counting down.
GGCAATCCACCATCCGTAGCTCCTTGTTGTACTCCTGGAAGTCCGGTAATACCTTCATATCCGACATTACCTTCGAATTGAAATTCGGGACCTCCTTCTTCCATATCTTCGTCTTCGTCTGGTACAAGATTTGAGCAGTTCGTCAAAGCTTCGTATAATGTTTGTGTAGAATCCGATTCTGCGGGAATAAGAACCAACTCGATAATCGACGGCATATCATCTCCAGCTGGAGGAGGTGTCTCTAACTGCATGAATAACCCAGTTACCTCTCCTTTCGATGCATCTGTAGGATCAGGCAGACGTTGAATAGCATGTAAGGATATAGAGGTATAGGGAATTGCGAGTCCAGCTGAGGTAGTGTTATTGAATATAGTAACATTCCTATATGAAATAAACAAGTCAGCCTTTGCGCAATGTGTACAATGGTCAGAGATGAACAATTACTCAGTAGAAATATAGGCGTCAACTGTCTCTACAACAGCTGCCTCCGAATTCTGTGCTGGACCCTCTGCAAAAAATGGCAATTCTTTTATATAGTCTCCAGAGGCAGCTGCACGCGCACCTTTAGCATGATAATGTAACACAGGTCTAGCGTCGTAGAATGTGCTTGGTGTTTGTGTTTGATGTTCTACTAAAGGTGTGAATGAGTCCAAAGCTGGCGCCGAGTGTATTGTTGATAGAGGCATGTTAGCTTTCGGATGGAGAAAGCAGAGTAAGGGTATCTAAAGCTTCGAGGTTCCTGATTCGTTTGAATTCGACTCTGAATTTACAAGTTTCGTGAATGAATGACAATTTCTTGCTGTCCAACAAATCCAACAGACCCCTCTAGAATTGTTTCTATAAGGCTGAATTGAGGGAAGGTATTCGGGAGAAAGCGGCCGCTCGGACCAATATTTATCCGCAGAAATTCCCACTATCAGGACGTGTGCAAGTCTCAGTTGTGTCTGCTCTACCTTTCTATTATCGAGCCTACCTGAGATACTAGTAGTAAGTACAGATGAATTGCTTTGTTCGTAATGTATGTTTGTGCTATATCAATCCGGCTCCTTCAACCGCCATGACTCTTTCGAGTGCATATGCGTACGTTGGATATCAAAGCGAGCAAACATGAGCGACCTATCATATTGCACTCCTTCTAATCATGACATTAAGCTCTCAATCTTGGAAGGATCCATCCAAAGTAAGAGAGTGAAGCTAACTAGTCCAACAAACGAATATTTGACAGAAGTCTGTGGTATATATGCGGAACTCTAACGAGTCCTATGCGATTCCAAGCAACAAAGCAAAACTGCAAATATTATTCCTTTCCTGCACTCTTTTATGTATGATTGTACCTATAGACAGCAATTACTTCGTATTTCCATCATCATTTTCCTTCTTTTTCTCTTCTTCATTCACTTCCTCGTTCTCTCTCTCCTCTTTCCACTTGATTCGGCCCATGACTAATTCCTTTAAAAATCCGTTTTCGCCTTCTAGTTCCTTTATTCTACATTCCATCATCTCAATCCTCTCTTTCTGTTCCTTGACATTGATTTCTAGGCTCTTTTCTCTCTGTTTCTTTTTCTGGCGAAATCGTGCTGAGGCTGCAGTCGATGCATCGCGCTTGGCATTTGGTTCCCTTGGGGAAAGCGACTGTGTGGGCGAGGAAAGTGTTTTGGCATATAGAGGTGCTGACGGTGGGGGCTGAGCGTGCAGATATGAATGCATAGGTATGGCTAATGAGAGTTAGTGCCTCGAAATTCATCGACTATAATGGTCTACGGGGAATATTGGGGTATGAAGATCGCCGTTATTTTTCCCGAACACTTTGTGCTAGAACGCAGAAACCTTTTCAATCGCCTGCGGGTGCATTCTTCTGCCTACAGAGCGAAACAGGTAAATAAGAAGAACTTACCGGCATTCTGTCTATCGACCCAATTCATTACACCTCCCCACATATCCATCGAACCCTCACTACTATCCGAGGCCGGGTATGGCGCTATTGGGTTATCGTAGCTCGGGTTCTGCGCCAGCCCTCGAGTGAATACTCTAAGATCATGCTGGGCTAGGGCAGGATCTAAATATGAATGCTGTTGCTGTTGCTGCTGTTGCTGAAAACTGGGTTGTGGTTGAGGATCGAAATGCTGCGATTGGTAGAGGAGTTCCGGTTCTGTTATCGGGGCGATAGACGGATATATCTGCGTGGCCGTCATAGTGACTTGTTATATGGTAAATTGTTGTGCTAATTTGATGTGACAGGACGACAAAACAAATACACCAGAGTCGCAGATATCACACAATCTTCAGGGTATTTATTTTAGCACCCCGCCCAGTTGACTCGAGCACAAAGCTGGAAATCAAAGTTCGACAAGTGGGATATGTTTGATTTATGGGTGTCTATTGGCGGTAGAGCGTACGAATATTATGTAAGTATGCTCTATCTGTATGCGATAGCGTGGAGAAACTTCCAGGGTCGTGCCGTGGAGATGGGGTGAGGCGTCGTAAGGCGCAGGTGAATGGATCCCAAGTGTGCGGAAAGGAACGCCCGAGACCAGCATCTATGGAAGAGGCAAAAATATGCGTGGGATTCCCTTATCCAGTATGATCCCTAATGTAGAAGTGAAAAAAGAAAGGTCTGGTTCGCTCAACTTTTCTGCGAATGTGTTTCAAACGACCATTTGTACTATCTAGTGAATGTGCGGAAATAGAATCCTGGCGAAGTGACACCGGCGAAATCCTACAGTGACACAAACTCCAGAGTAATAACGACTGATGAAGACGAGATAGACGGACTATCGAGTTTTACCCGAATACCTTCAGCATATAAAGCTTTATATGTTCCATTCAATCAGGCGCTCTCGATTACCAAGCTATAACTCTATTCAACAAAAGGACCGAAGAAAACAAAGATATTACGAAATGTTGAACCTCTTTCAACAGACAAAGGAAGTCGAGATCGAAGAATTTTGAACCTCCTCTCAAGTAGCCCACTTTACTAACCAAGTTGACATTGACAGGACGTATTCGAATCCAATCAATTCTTCGTATAGTAATTAAATTTCCGATTCCCGATTGGACTCCACTTGAGTCGATGGCGTCCTGTATCAAAAACGATGATGGAGTGGATGAAGTGGACACGGTAGCTAAGAGCTTTCACATATCGCGGACTGTTCCGAGTCCAAGTGCTCAATTCATGATATATAACTTCTCAATTGTCCGCTATTTCAAGATCATTATTTTCGAATACCCAAGCTGAACAAGCTACGAACCCCACTCATGCAGCTGAGAAACATCAGCAAAGCCACTAAATTTATCAGAAAACCACCAGTGTCACGATTGACGAAGGGGTGGAAAGACATCAGTACAAATTTGTACTTCTCCCGAGTTGCTTACCCGGTCGAGTGGGGGTTCCACGAAGACTTGCTAGCATGCATGCGCATTGTAGAAACAAGCATTTCTACAGGAGTTATCATTTTGGGCCATGCGTCGCTGAACTCGAAATTTTGTCATCACTCTCCCGCCTTTCGGCGACAACACTCACGAGCCCTTTATCAAAATATTATAAAGTACTCCCCAATAACCTTATCTACCTTTCTTTCTCTTTCTTCTCTCTTATCTCTTCTCTATGTTAAGGTTCGAGCCTCTTAGGAGCACCCAAGGAATAATCGGAAAGTTCGATTTTCCGAGGTGTATTGAGCACGCAATACAGGGGTTCGATGAGCTCTTCGATTTACGCGAGGTGGACGGCTGGTAGACCAATTTTTAGAATTTTTTATCTCTCTTAAGTCTCGATGAATGCCCGCTCATGCATTTCGTAGAGAATACAAGTTCTTGAAATCAGGATATTCCTCTCAACGATATTGATGATGATGATTATGCAGATCGTCGTCAATGGATGAAATAGGAGTTCGCTTGGCAAGTCTCCCGATATTTCTCCGTTGGTGCCCTCAGACCTCAAGTTGAGGTTCTTGTGGAAGGATTGCATTTCGCGGCGTGGGGTAAGAGTGGAAGGTGTGCCGATTTTTTTATGATATCATATGGTGGTATTTTATCACATCGTAGGGTGGTATTCCATTATTGAACGGTGCTATTATGCTGGGATATTTTATGGTCATTTTCCAAAAACATGTGCAAGTTCTGATAAACAGGGAACTGTTATTTTTGATCTTCATCAAGCAGTTTCATTGCGTTATCTTGCAGTTGAGTGGCCATTGTGGGTGGTGATAGATTGCCCTCGAGACTCTTCGAATACTGCGTATTAGGAGGCGTTTAAATAGTTAGATTGAAATTTTTATTTGGCGGAGACAATCCTAGCCAGTACCATTCATCAACTTCATTTATTCTCGCTGATATTGTGCTGAGAGAGAATATCGATTTTCTAACCTTATACCAAGCCGCAGAGCTTAAAACGACAATGAAGTCTGTACGCACAATAAATCTTTTCAAATAGCAACACCGCATTTGAAAAGCATTCTTATCTTGCTCGCCACGGAATATTTGCACTAAATAGGGCTCCCGCTAATCTCTCGAGTCTCGGACTTAGTAGAATTTCCTCAAACAATCAAATTTCTGAACATCTTGACGCGTAGAACTTTGATCATGGATTATGAAGCTAGATTTATACTGCAATATCTTCTCATCCACTTTCACCAACACCAGAACCAGCACCAGAACCAGCACCAGCATCACATCCCCATCTACCACACATGCAAGCACGCACACACGTACTTCAACAGAGTACGTAGCTCTTCGTCCACATCCACAACCACGCGCACCTCCGCATAAAGCTTGATTAATAATGATATCGCACTTCACCCTTCTGTATCTCCAATTATATTTCAAACTGGTTTATCTCCGAGTCCTCTCCACACTATCGTATCTCATACCAGCGGTGAGAACGACAGATGACCTCTCCACATCAGCAATACAGCAACACAGCAATATAAAACCACAATCTGATCTAGAATTTTGCCCAGCAGATACGTTCTAAAGAAGTCAGAAGAAGGAGTGGAGAATAAGACATAGCGGTGAGTATTGTGTATGCGAATCTACGTATATAGGTTATGTATCTTTCGTTTATTTCATCTTGTTGTAAGAGGTGGGTGATACATGTATATACATGCTGAAATATTATATGGATGATATTCCGACATGTTCATTTTGACGACCATAGTATGATGATTACAGAAATAAGAACATCAAGCGAAGATGTATCGCTTAATGACTAATGCTAGGTAGGTAGGTATGTTGATAGTGTACATGTTCATGCAGAAAAGTGAATCCCCTTAACGTGGGGAATGACATAAGATATCTAGTATCTAGGTATACCTATAGATATAAACCCATCGCCCTACCCTTTGAGACTTATTGATTATTCCTTTTTCTCTGTAAAATAGATGGGAAAGAATTCTTCACCATTTGTAGCAAGATAACTCAACCCAACCTAGGTAATGCAAGCCAGCCTCAAGCGATTAGAGATAGCCTCCCACACCTCCCACACCTCTAAAGTCACAATATCATTAAAAGTCATTATATCATATAACAATCAGCCGCTGCTGTATTTCCATCTTCCCATTTTCTCATATCTCATCTTCTCAAACCTTATCTTCATATTTTTACATTCCTATATCCTTACATACTAGGTACTTATATCTTTAACTCATCACAATCCAGAATATTTCTATACTCCAACATTCCGATATTCGCTCCCCAGATGTGCAACATCAGTTCCCTGAATACAATTCTTTTTTTGCATCCTCACATTCGTACATCCTTACATTCTATAACCTCAAGATCCTTCACATTCATTGCAAGCATCAACTTCCCCATCCCAACCCCCCTATCAACCCTCTCCATCCAAACTCCCAACATCCGCCTACCCACTCACCCGCCCAATCAATCAAGACATTCAAGCCCATATCTCATGATAAACGTTAATTGATGAATACCAAAGTACTCGAGTATATCTTACGATACGATACAATATAATACCATCAAAAACCCCTCTCCCTCTCCCCCTCCCTCTCCACACAACCCCCTCAAAAACCAACTCCACACCCATAAATCCATATACGTACCTACACACCTACCTACTTATCCATATACCTCTCTACCTACCCATCCAAACCACACCACCACAAAGAAAACCCCCCAGACCCAGCAAAAGCAAAGCAATCATCCAAAACAACATTGATTACCGGATACAAGAAGCAACCCCTACTAATCTTGATGTATACATTATAAGCATCGCCTATGTAGGACAAGTCAGTAAGGAAGTCAGTGATACCGCTTACGCGGTGACGATACCTACCTGTAGCATTCTTCCCCAAAAACAACACGGCAGTTCGAATACATACTGGACTGGACAAAAGATGCCTCAACAGATCAGGTAAAGACTCAAATCAAACAACAAATATCACACTTCAAAACTTTCAAGTATAAATTTAGACTTAACATTGTATGCAATTGATGCATCAAAAGTCTAAGTACGCAAATCATTGATCAAAATGTATCTATCGACCTAAATCGATCCCCATGGCAGCTTCCCAAAGAATATCACTGATATGGCCTCCAAGACGTTATCGATTATCATAGTAGCTTCCCAAAGTGCTCCTGATTCCCTTCTCCCTTTGTATATTTGTATCTTATTATTTCTTACGATCACTACCGAGACAACGATATTAGCAATGGTAAGTTGATTCGGGTATAGATTGTAACTCACGTGCTAAGCCTTCTGGAAAGCAATTGTAATCCCTTATCATTATCAGCCTCTCTCTTCGCTCTCTCCAATGCTTGCTCTCGTCCCTCTTCATTCTGTCTTGTGACTTCTTCGTGACTAGGTGGGAGGCGTTCGTTTTGCAAATCAACCTTTCGTGCATCCTCAAAATTAGTGATCGCGTTCTTGATACCTTCTGCTCCAAGCATCAAAGTTCCAGCTGGAAGTCTACCACCAGCTGCAGTCTTCAACTCGGTAACTCTCTCGGATTCTTCCCGTAAAACTTGGAAGACTCGGGAAAGACGACCAATTGCAAGAATTTTGTTCTTGATTGCTCTTCTCTTGTACTCGATGGATTCCGGATCCATTGGAGAATTGATTGGTGGCGATATAGGACCTGGAGAAGTGCTTGATGGAGTTTGATCATCCTTGAGCTCATCCTCAGAAGAAGTGCTAAGAATTGCGAGTAACATATCGGTAATCTTCTCTCCAACAAAGGGTAGAGACCAAGTGAAAACGTCCATGAAATTTGGTAGCCAGTAAGGATGAGGAGTACAGTTGAACTGTCTGATATTCATAACGTTGTTCTCATACTTTAATACAGCGGCCTTGTTATTGTAGACATCGAGGTAATTGGGTGCTGAAAAAATGGTCATAACACTAGGAAATCCGGTTGTGCGAGTCTTTCTGTACATTCTGTAACCAGCATCTTGTGCCTCATGGGCTCGAATGATTGAGAGAAGGTTGTTTTTCTCAAGAAAATTGCATGCAGCAGGATATGAGAAGAAGTATGAGCAACCTCGAACGTGATTATGAATGAAGAACTCGGAAGTCTTTTCCTGTCCGAATTCCTCCAATGGATCTGCCCATAAGATATCGCACATAAGACCATGAGTAGGAGGTTCGCGGAATCGATCAATCTGCCAACTCAAATTAGCGACGCACTGAAAAAAATAATAACAGGTGTACATACGCTTTTAAGATCATCCAAAGTGTGTAGCTCAGGACTCAAACCTCCATGAATGCACAAGAATTGTTTGTTCATAACAGCCGCTAAAGGCAATGCACAGAATGAATCCATGCATGCTTCGTAGATTCTCTCTGAATACTTGTGCTTACATTCAAGCTTGAATGTGAAGTAATCTGTCAAATGCCTGCATTCATGGTTTCCCCGAAGTAGCCACAAGCTGTTTGGGTACCAGATCTTCAAGGACCAAAGATATAACACACACTCAATACTGAAATAACCTCTGTCGACATAATCTCCCAAGAAAAGGTATCTGGTATCAGCTGGATCTCCACCAACTTCAAAAAGCTTCATTAAATCATAATATTGTCCATGAACATCACCACAAACAGTGATTGGCGCATCCATCTCCAGAAGGTTAGGTTCTTGCTTCAATACTTTTGTACCCTCTTCGAGAATGAAAAGAGCTTGTTCTTCGGTCAAACGACCTTCTCTGTAGAAATGTTGCTTCAAGAATTGTAAATTTGGCTTGGATGGATCTTGTGGCGAGAAGAATTGTTGATCTGTCGGTGGGACCATGGCAGGTGCTTGTACATCTGCAATTATAGAGATTCAGCATCGCGCTCTGGCAGTTGCGCATCTTGATTTTAACCATACCTTTGCATACTCTTTCCATCGTGCTCACTTGACTTCCATCTTCCATAGTATGCAGAGTAAAATCAATCTCTGGCACAGGTTTCTTCTGATGAATTGCTCGCAAAGCATTATCAACTTGCATTCTGTTCTCAATGCCCGCTGGCGCAAGTGGGGTCAGCGGGGTTTTGGGTTGGTCCTCGCCGTCCATGATGGCGAACGGTGTAAAGGATGGAGGAATATGGAATTTCCTGGTGACTGTCGTGTCACAAAGGGAATCAGTCGCAACTGGATATTTGCGATCGGGATAGGAAAGTGGATGGCAAAAGGCAGCTGAAGAAAAAGGGGAGTCTGTTCAATACAGGCGAATTGGACCCTTAAAGTAAGCAGACAAGTTAAGTCGTAAATAACTTGTACCAGGTCCTAAGCAAATTGAACAAATCCGAACGAAGACTCCAAAGAAGCTTTACTGAAGATCAAAGGAAAGGGCAGAGTATATTGAACTCGCTGTCGTTGGTAGCTGTTGTCAATAAGGCTGACAATCAGATAAGTTTTAAAGGGTTCAAGTTGTTTGTGTTTCGGGGAAGGTTAAGCCAAAGCTGGAGGTGAAGTTTAATAAAAAGGCGGCAAATCCCAGGGTGCTGCCAGACTGCGAGACTGGGTGGACTGCCTAATAAATTTGGTGGGGATTTTGAAGCCTCGACCAACTTTCTACCCATTCACTGGTTCCACATCACCACAACTTATATTGTATATTATCGTATTATCATTCATTACAAGGACAGGACACATGAGTATTGGAGATTGGAGATTGGAGACTGGAGATTGAAGAGAAGAGAAGAGCAGAGCAGAAAGGAAAGTACGAATATCCATCTTATTATTTGCCCATACGAGTACACACCTGGGTGTACCTACTTCTTCGTACAAATCTATCAGGTACATACATACACACACATCATTTCCCGTCTCGAATTGCTAATATCATATGACTGTATCTCTTCTAAGAGAAGGGAGAGAATTGATTCATTGATTCATTGAGAAAGCTACCGACCTACCTGGGGACACCTGGGCATCTATCTATACGAAGAAAAGCAACCAATCCAACCTTCGTCCCAAACCCATTTCCAGATTTCATAGTCCTCGAACCAGAACCAGAACCAGTTCCAGTTCCAGTTCCAGATCCAGGGGCTCAATCGATATCGCTTTTCCAAGATTATAAACCAACCTTCTTCCCTTCCAATTCTTCGAGAACACTACACGCAATCCCTTTTATCGGAAAAAAGACAAGGGTCGTCAATTGTTTGGTAAATCTTATTCCATTTAATTGTCTATTATTACTTGGAAGAAACGAAGACCAATTGATAGAAGATTACTGGTCATAGCTCTTTCCCAAGATCCATTTAAATCATGGACAACCGTTGAGTGCCCCCTTGTACAACTTCACCGATAGAGAAACTCAAGAACTAACAATGCTCAGGTACCCATCCACTGTTAGCGCAGGTACCTCTAACGGTCTCACCGTTTGTCTCTCTTCCTACTGCGACTACTCTTCCATACACATATAAAACTCTTCCCTCAACGTTGCCACCATCATCTACGGCAGCTTCAGCCTCGTCCAGCGACGGGAGATCTCAATATGTTGTATCGTCGTCGGGCCACGCAGCACACCCAGATGAGATAATTGCATCTTGCAAAGCACTTCAAGCTTATATACAGAAGGTTCAAGACGATGCAGACAGGGAGCTGAAGGCATGGGAAGATGCGATAGCTGCAAGAGAATTGGCAGAGAAGCGTAGAGTAGCTCCCGGATGGTTGGACAGTGATGCTCGAATATTAGAGCCAGAGAAGAAGCCAGCTGCAGGAGGTGAAAACCTTATGGATGTTGATGTGTCAAATAATGATGCTTCACGCCTCGCACAAACCCCTGTGGCTGTACCAAATCAAGAAGGTGACGAACTCGATAGAGCGTTCGGAGGAATGGGATTAAATAAACCATGATTATGAGACGACGAGTACCGAAAGACGAACAAATAATTAATTCAACAGATACTACATGTACTTTTCTACTGTTGTGCAATTTGTGACGTAAGTGAAGCTTAGAATATCGCGATATTGGCCTTGAATATAAGGCACAAACATCAACCTTCAAGGTTGAGCTTCCCAAAATCTTCAATCTTGTCTCTCTTGCTTCGACCATAATGCCTCCACGAATACCTAGGGCGAGAACTAGCTGGAAAAAATCCCTTCGAACGCCAAATAATTTCGAGAAATCGCATATCTGCCCGATATGCACTCTATCCCAATATTCAGAGAGGCCTCGGAGTGAACCTCGACAGCGCAAACTCTTACCCACCCCTCAATTATCAGTCCGGCAATCATCTTCTGCTTCTATAAAAGCTATAAATAATGGAGGAACTGGTAATATCTCCAAAGTAGACCGCAGTTCTCTTAGAGAGGCATTACTCGACGTACAAAAACACGCCACGAATTATGTGAATATCTCTAGGCTACAACTTGCGTTAAGAGGTTTAGAACAACCAGAGGGTCAAGAGACAGTAAGGGTTGCGATATTAGGACTTGCAGATGGTGGTACCTCTCTTCAGAAGGCTAAAGAGCTTCTGAGACTCATTTTGGCGGACCCATTGAAAGCAGAGGAGGAATGGGAGCGGCGTATAATCCACGGTGATGACATGAACCGGCCATTATTGATACGGGTGGGACATAATGAGAAAGAGAGCTCGGAGCAGAATGGCAGACTGGTACATGAAATGAATATTTCTTCTCCGATGTTCAGTGGGCACAAAATGGAGATTTTAGTTTTGGAAATGGAGCCTCCAATAATTAACGGAACCGAACTTTTCGAAGAAACAGTCTTAGTACCGACAATGGAAATACCGTCTAGTGCAGCCCGTTATACTCCAGTTACAACGCCCGTACATAAATCGTTTCTTCTGGGCCAAGGAATTATGGGAGCAGTCTCTCTTCTTTCGTATCCTCTGCATGCAAACCGAGAATCTATCGGAAGTGCTGTCAACGTTCCAAACTTCGAATCAAAATCTCTACCTATACCCTCTATCGATATTTCATCTGGCAATGAAGCTCTGCAAACATTTCGTAAGAGCATTGAGAATGCGATGGCTTACGAGCGTCAATGGCTGTCAAGCGGTATTCCAGAAGTTATTGACTGGATGAAGTCAGGTGCATCCTCAACTCAAGATACTATCAAAGAACCACTCCTCAGACTGATTTTATCTACCATACAAAATGCGGATAAAAACCTGAAAGTAGAACAAGCTAGACAATTGTCTCTTCTTTTGTCTACTCGAATACCTTCAGCCCAGATGAAATCACTACGTCACGAGCTCTCTAGTTGGTCTGAACGTGCTCATACTGAGCTTCGGGATCAACTGGATGTAGCATTTGGTGGTCAGAGATGGCGTAAGCTGGGTTGGTGGAAGTTGTTTTGGCGTGTCGACGATGTTTCCATGATCACGTCTGATATGTTGAGCCGAAGCTTCTTGATCGAGGCCGAAAAAGAGATCATATTTCTAGCCGGACGGACAGAAGAAGCTGGAGTCTATCGAAACATATCTCTTGATTCTGACTCTACACAGAGCTCTGATTGGGCTTACACACCTGTCCAGGAGGCCCTCCCAGAAGGGTTACCTCCTCCACCAAAACTTCGAGATGTTATCCCAATCAAAGCGGATGAGGATACACCAATGAAGATACAGCCTCAGCCTTGGCCTTTACATATTCCCATTGCAAGATCATTCTTATCTACAACTACCATTCCTGCTCTTCAAGCCCTAGCGCAAAAGCTTGTTCTACAAACCCTCAGTACTTCATCCTTGACGTCGGCCCTTGCCGGTCTAATGTATGTGAGTAATATGTCTACAACTTTATACGAAGCGGGAGCAGTCGCCGCCTTTGGAATAGTGTGGAGTATGAGGCGGATGCAAACCAAATGGGAGACTGCGCGGGCATACTGGGAAGGCGAGGTTAGGGAAGAGGGTAGAAAGGCTGTCAGAAACGTGGAAACGATTGTTGGTGAAAACCTGAACAAGGCAGAAGAAGGCAAAGGATTAGATCCAGTTATCGAACGAGATCTGGAGAAAGCACGGGAAGCCATCAGGTCTGCGCAAGATATCATACGTTGAAAATCAACGAATAGTTAGCATCGATGTAACATTATTGTATTATGAAACATTACTCAGCTAATTGTAAATTAACAAATAATTACAGAACATCATTTGCAGCTTGTGGTAAACGGGTTTCTTGTAGCAAATGCATGGAACACTCAAAATATTAAACAACAAATTCTTTGTTTGCATTTTTACCCTGGTGTTCTTGCGCGAGAGGTAAGAAAATGCTTTTGTATGAACACTGACTGAACACCTATAACATTTTTCTCCCATTCGATTCACATGTCAAGTTTGCCGTTGACTTTCTCAATCACGTGCTAAGAGTGTGGATTTATGCCTCAGGCAACTATGCTGCTCTAGCGCATAGATGTTCCAAGGTTCGAAAGCCATTGGCAATAAACTCTTGAATCTTCAACTTTGCGACACCAATTAACTTTAATTTTACAACATTTTGTAATCACTCTACTCCGCAAATTATCTCTTGTAGCAGGCCATTCCATTTTTTTTTGTCAAAAGCTCTTTCTGATGCATAATAGATCCAGTGCAATATGTCTACCCCAGATTCAGGTACCATAGATACTCAACCGGCGAAGTTGACGAAAGCCAATGTCGAAAAATCTCTAGACAACGAGAACCCATCAATCCACGATAAAACAGAATTAAAGCATACAGAGCTCGGCGCGGAATCTGCAGAATCTGACAAACCAGAAACTAATGCGACATCTCAAGATTCATCAACAGGTACAGAAGAGCAAGGCGTCACTTCAGATAATAATACGAATTTGAATAATAATCAAAATGGTGAAAGTGATCCAAGGGAAAAAGATATTGCTTCCGAGGGCCCGCCATTACCAGAAGAACCTCTTCCGCCCCTCCCAAATGAACAACCCCCAGTTGTTGCACAAGAAGATGATGGTTGGGCGCCAGTCTGGGACGAGATAAATCAAGCTTTTTACTTCTACAATCGCTTCACCGGAGCCACACAATGGGATAACCCTCGTGTTCCCGAGGTCTCGCAGCCTGGTCCCCCAGGCGTACCATCTACAAAGTCTGCTGTTGTACCTACAGAACTCGACCCAACTTCTCGCCCAGCTGGTGGCTATGATCCTGCTATCCACGGAGATTATGATCCGAACGCCTGGTATGCGCAATCATCGGCAGTCGAAGAACCAACAGCTGTTGGGTTAGATCCAGCCGCCGCCTATGCAGCAACTGGCCAATTCAATCGATTTACAGGACGCTGGCAAGCTGCAGAAATAAATCCGGAGAATTACAATGATGAGAATAAGAGCAAAAGGCAAATGAACGCTTTCTTTGACGTTGATGCTGCGGCAAATAATCACGATGGTAGAAGTTTGAAGGAAGAACGCAGTGGCAAGAAGTTATCAAAAGCAGAACTAAAGCAATTTAAGGAGAAGAGGAAACAAAAAAAGGAAGAGAAACGAAGAGCGTGGTTGAGGGATTGAATATATCACAAATTTTTGCATGTATTAGCGTCGCATTGGGGTTACATAGGGATCGAATCCAGGAGTTATTGGATGATTTTGAGCGGAAGGGGTCTCGGGAACAGACTTCAAAGCCAAGGAAGGGACAAATTAAAAACATATTAATCTTTATGTTCCACATATTTTCTTCTTTCCTTTTACAAGACAATTGGAACGGCTACCGAACTATGGAGACTTACCCCCTCGAATACTCCGAGTCCAGCCATCAGATTTTTCGATTTTATATTTCCAGGAGTTGCATGCATGAGGTTCGGATTTTTGCCTTATTCGCTCACATTGTACTTTAACGGTTTCGAATCATCATATTTTTGTTCAAATGCGCAGTTGTGAATAGAACAGTCAACAACACCAACCCTTTAATTTGGCAACAGACTACCATTTTATTTCACTTTCTGCCACACAATGTCTATTTAACTTACAATTGTTGTTGAATTTTCCAACTCCATTGCCAATTCCAGGCTTCACGAGACGAAAACCTTCATCATGCGGCTGGCTTCGTTATCAAATCCATTAGCCTGTACTCGGTCTCATGTTGATTCGTCTGCCCTGGAACAAAAAAACCATCGTACCATTCGTGAGCTACCCCACCCCCAACGAAGAAACGTTTCAAGTCTGGAATCATACGCCACGACCTTATCCAGGCAGTCTTCCGATAGCCCTTGATCGATATATAATGGCGGCTTCTATGCAAGTGATAAAAGCCGTCCTTAGGATAAGTGTTTAAACTTTGCGGATCTTGCAACAATGCCAGGGATGACCTTTCGGCAAGTTTTCCGTATGAAATTCTCTCCAATGAACTTTAGTCAAGCTATCTATCGGTAGACCCAAAAATAATGAGATTTCCGGTTATTTTTGTCGTTGCGTTGAGTGTGGAAATCAACTGGCAATACCGCAGTTGAAAAGATAAGGTAGTGTATCATTGCTTATGCATAACAGACAACGGACGAGCAAGCCAGATAAGAAGTTGTTCTAGTTGTCTTACTGCATACTGCGGGGTTTAGAATGAACAAATCGGCCCCTTGGCGGAGAATGCCTCCTTAGGCATGAACCTTTCTTTTTTTCCGGAGTCGCTTTTTCAGAGATGAAGATCGACCGATTGGTGACAATAGTTGAATATTTGCCAGATTCCACGTAGTTGAATGGCCTTTCCCTATCAATCATTGCCTTCATGTGCTAGTGACATGTCTGCAAGTCTTCGAACCATTCGAAGAATCACAGGATAAAAGTCCAGATCCCTTTTGTAGAGACTTTTCCCTGTCCGCGACTCCACTTGTTGATATCATCAAGGGTGCGGAAAACCATTGGATAGAAAGCATGATGGATAACTGTGCATTTCATATGAAAAATTGGGGAGATGTCATCTACTATATATGTTCCATGGTACTCCTCTCTTCTCCATAAATTGAACATTGCACCATTCTTCTCTCAACTTCGTCATCGCCTCACAGCGCCTCCCCTGTCAAGAATGTCAATTGCAACCAATGGAATGATTCAGAAGTCGAAGGATAATGAGTCTACGCCTCTTCTTTTGGATGCGAAAACCCCAGACTTCACAAGTTACAATAAATCTTCCATTCACAGCGATGAGGAATCCACAATATGCACATTGCCCCTTGTTGATCCTTCTCTGGAAGGCTCGCATAATATAGCAGGCGTCATTTCGATTCTTCTTTTAGGTGGGTGTAATTGGACTTCTTGTTTAGCGACTCTCCAAGCCAGAGATTATTCTCCATCTATTTTTTTCCCCATTCTCAATATCAATATACCCCATCTCACAGATCTCCAGGTGTCTTTATAGCAAATGCAGACGGATCACTGGTTCTCGCTACGAGTGGAACCATCAGTAGCGAGTTCAATGATTTGGGAAATGCAGGGTGGCTGATCTCGTCGTATATGCTGGCTATGTGTGCTACTCAGTCTCTAGTGTGTTGTCTACGCCCGTTTTCAAATACAACATTACCTTCTAATTAGCAGATAGTATGGGAAATTAAGCGATATCTATGGGAGGAAGAGTACGATATTAGCTTCTTATGTGTTTTTTGCTTTGGGCTGTGCTATCTGGTATGTGTTTTTATTTGTGAAAAGATCTCGACTGTTATGATTGTTTGGTAAGGAGATGAAGAATTCGAAGTTCATTGTGGGTCATTATTGCTAGCGCCAATATATGACATGGTGGGGCATTACAAAATTAGTCATTGGACTTGATGTTTCTCAACCAAGACTGCGTCTGACGAATTGTTCGTAATCAGCTAACATGAAGCTTAGTGGGCTGGGATGGAATCTCCCGGTAGTGGTAGTAGGTCGACTAGTCGCAGGCGTTGGTGGTGCTGGTATTAATTGCCTAGTATCAATTGTCATTGCAGGTGTGTTCCTTACATATTGTTCTTAACAAAGCTAATTTCATATCCACAAGATATGGTTCCAATTAGAGAAGTCGCTAAATGGAGAAGCTATGTCAATATCGCAGCTACAACCGGAAGATCATTGGGGGGTCCAATTGGAGGGTTTCTGACCGATACTATTGGATGGCGATGGTGAGTGACTGATGTATATGTAGTATTCTACTTTCTAACTTGTTTTGTGTTCAGGTCATTCTTAGCACAATGTCCACCTACTATCTTGGCTTTAATGCTAGTACTTTGGAAACTGGATATCACACCGCAACAAACCTGCGGCAAACAATCGCACTTCTCGAAATTACGTCGTATTGATTTCCTAGGCTCAATCTTCCTTTCGGTCTCAATCGTTTGCGGACTTCTGGTCCTCGATCTCGGTGGTCATCGAATGCCTTGGACCGATATTAAATTGCTATCGCTATCAGGCATCTCAGTTGCAGCTGGAATTTTATTATTTCTAGTAGAAGGATTTTGGGCTAAAGAGCCTATTTTCCCCTTGAGATTGTTGCGCAATAGAGACGTGCTTACAAGTTATATCAATTTGGGGTTTCAATCGGGCGCACAGATGGCGGTATGTGGTTTTTTGACTAAGTATTCATATAATTTTAGCGACTAATGAAGAGTTAGATGATGATGCTAGTTCCGATTTATTTTCAAATAACCGATCATGCGACTTTCACAACCGCTGGTGCACATCTTATGCCTTCTGTAATTGGAAATGCAGTAGGAGGTCTTCTCGCTGGGTATATTATTCACAAGTACTTCTTCCCGTCTCCTTCCTCCTTTTCTAGACTGTTCCGCTAATCACCCCCAGAACCGGACACTACAAACCCATCCTCCTTCTCGGTGCCCTCTCCTCCCTAACGTCCTATACCCTCCTCCTCCTCCGCTGGCATGGCCATACTTCTTTCCTCGAATCCCTCTACATCATCCCCGGCGGCTTCGGTAACGGAATCGCGCTTTCAGCATCATTTATAGGACTCACAGCGGGAGTAGAACAAGAAGAGCTGGCCATTGCAATGAGTGGGCTTTTTCTAAGCGCAAATATAGGATGTGTAGTGGGTGTCAGTGGGGCGGGGAGTGTAATGGAAGCGGGGCTTGAGAAAGGTCTTAGGGTTGCGCTTGAGGGGTGGGAGGGGAGTCAAACGGTATGTGGAGTTTGTTTCTTTAACTCTTTTTCTTTTGACTCCATGCGTTTAAGTTGCTAAATTACATCATCTCTCCGCCTCAGATCATCGAAAGAGCACTCTCGGATATAGAATACGTGCGGAATCTCGATGGAGAATTAGGAGAATTGGTGAAGAATGTTTATGTGAATTGTTTGTCTTATACTCATGGTATGTGGTGTAATTTTTCTCCGTGCTGTTTGAACTTAGTGAATTGTGACTGATGGGGATGAATTAATGAATAGCTGTTTCTGTTTTTGCGGCAGTTGTGGCGTTGATTGCGGCGTGTTGTGTGAGGCAGCATCGTCTTTGAGAATTGTGAGGGTGAGGGCTTAGGGGGTTTAGGGGGTTTAAGAGGTTTAGGAATGAGAAGGTATGGGTGGGAGGGTAGGAGAAAATTAAGGTTGGGATGCAATAAAAGTGCGAAGATTATGTAGTGAAGAGCGAGAATAATTGAAACTCGCGGGATAATTCATGACTATTGATTTTACATTCATTTCGTTGGATTTCATTTCCAAAAAGTCATGATGTGCAGCCAGATGATGGAATTTCGAAAGTCACGTTCTCGGGGTGGAATAAAATCGTCTCACAAACCCCTCTCATTTTATGAATATCTGAAATCTTCTAGTTTCTAGACCACTTGCCTACCTAATCAGGAGGATTGTATTTCGATGTCCCAGACCCATCGCGTGTTAAAATTCAAAGCTGTTTGTAGCGAATTCGTATAATCTCATCGGACGCTGTCTCTGGGAAGTGGCTCAGAGGGAGATGAGATGAATGAGAATTGTGTTTTCGATTGAGGAGGGAGAAGGTGAAGGAGGGATAACGGTGTATGATTGAGATATATGAAGTATAATAAGCTCTTGCCTTTAGTTGTATATCAGGAAGTCAGTAGAAGGTTTGTTTGAGACAATCACAATTATGCACTTGACGCATTGATTTAGCTGAGTTAAGCAGTATGCAATCTAAATACAAGTAGCCTAAAACAAAAAACCAGGCCACCGCCAGTACTCATGACTCAAAATTATCGTTAAACGGGTATATAAACCAGATAACAACACAAAAAAGGGTATCAGAAATGAATTCTGGTTAACATAACCTCAAAGTCCCACATCGCTGAACGCTCCAAATCAAATCAAATGCAGTATAAATGATGAAAAAGAGACCCATAACAATCTACCACCGCCTATATTCATAAACAGACTCGGAACGCGAACGAACTTGAGGAAAGCGGACTTCTCTAGAGCCTGGCTGTTTCACTCGAATCCTTGGTTGTCTAATCTCCCACACATCTTGACATGGTACATCGGGAGCTAAAGGAGGTAACAAGTATGGTTCCCTCTCCTCTAGCTCTCGTCGCGAAGGATGTCGTCTTGGGTATTCGTCCCGACGGTCGATTTGTACAGGAAAAGGCAGGATATGTACTTCTTCAGAAGTAGGTGCAAGTGCAGGTGCTGAAGCCTTTTCTTTTTCTTGTGTCGGCTCATGACTCTTCGTTCCCCCCACCGTAATACCCTCTTTATTCCCATTCTTCTCCATTTGTAACTGTATCTCCAGATGTGCCTTCTCATACTCCTTCTCCATCATTCTTCTCTTATGTATATGATGATGCCATTCATGTCGTACTTCTAACCCCGCAAGAATCAACGGTGCGCTCCAGAGAACAAGCTTGCCGAGCTTCTTCACTGGATTCTCGAGTTTCTCAACCGTCTTATACACGCGCTTCCCTACGCCGGCTACCTCCTCTTCGACATCTTTCTTGAATCTATCTTCTCTATCTCGTGTATGATGTCGATGTGATCGAGAGTTCCTTGACATCGTGCGCGAACGTTTGCGATTTTCTGATGAGCGTGAAGATTGGCTAGAGCTAGCAGAGGACTCTCGAGACAAGGTCGATTTTCTGCGATTCGGAGGCATTCGCAGAGCTCTAGGCTCCAGAGCGCACACTGCTGCTTCGTTTTTCAAGTATATAACGAGGAGCACAACGGTATCAGAGAATAATGAGTCAAATTTGTGTAGTTAATCTCGAGTGATGATCCAGTAGCAAGAAAACAATTCGCAAAGCAAGCACTTCCACTTATGGAAAGGATCAGGCTGCTATATATTGCCATTTTAACATCTGCGACAACTTGAGGCAGTGATGTTCAGCAGTTAGAGTCATGTGTAATCCATGACCAGCTGACCTACCGTATGAGTCTTTTATTTCAACACAGATATGTTGCGAGATTATGTTTCGGGAAAAGATGACTCTTATTCATCATGATTTGCAATCAAATGATTTTGAGGGAAGAGAAGCGTTGAACACTTCATGAGTTGCTGGGAGTTCATAGATTATGAGGACTGGAAGCGCGACGCGCTGATAGCTCATGTATTCACGTGCGCTTATATAAGCGAGATATCAGCCTGTTCCCGAGATCTCCCACAAGCAATGCTGCTCAAAATAAGCAACTTCGGTGATTTGTCGAACAGTGTCGTATTATATATGCAAGGATTCCCAGTGGAATCTTTTCGGACATACTATTTGATCTTGAGCAAGTGTATCTTCAGAGGGATGAGTACCTTTCACATGGTTATTCTCATGATATTAGTCAGTTGATTATCATGTCATCTGATTCAACCTATGTTTCGAGGCCCCGCGGCGTATTACTTGTGTTCTGAGTTTGCCCTCAGTTAAAACCAGCAGCCATTATCTATTTCCAAGGATACTACCATATGTTATCTGTTTTTTCTGATATTCCTTTACTGTCTTCTGGCCCATCAATAGGCCCTGGCACTACGTCGCGTTTTTGATCTCTGGTGACTACCACCGTATAACTTACTGTGAATACAACATGTAGACTTTCCAGAGCTATGAGTTTTAGCCGTCCGATGTAATCTTTCACTTGTTTGTCCGAGACGCTTCTTCCAGCGATGCGATACGTATTGAACATCTACTCCTCGTAAAACAATATTCGTCTTCTATTGGATTTAGATAAGATATTCACAACTATCCTTGTATGGAACACCTACTCTATTGATTCGCCTGAACAAAAGAGAAGGTCTTCCTTGTACGCATTAGAACCCCGATAACGAATTGCTGTTGAAATCCAGGGTAGGATTAGGACACCTGGAAGTGGCGTCTACCTACCCCGCCCTCAGCATATATGGATACTTGATTTTATTGCCTTTGCCGAAATAATCGCATCTAAAAGTTTAAGACACAAGGCTCTACACATTTCCCCATACATGAAATTGATACTTCGTCAACGTCGAGCAGACAACAGTACTGAGCTCAACCATCTCAAACGCTCTTAACTCTTATACATTGAATCTCACGCCATGTCTCAATACAGTTATTCTACAAATCCACTGGACTCTGAAAGCATTCGTTTGCTCGGTTTAATGCCAGACAAAGACCTGACCTCTCCAATACATTGCCGACTTCATGATTATTCTCTTCGAGAATCGGATAGGGGGGCCCATCTTTATGAAGCTTTATCCTATGTATGGGGTAGCCCGGAGAACCCTAAAGTTGTCTATATAAACAATCGTTCTTTATCTGTTACGGCAAACCTTTATGCTGCACTGCTGCATCTTCGAGATCGCGCCTTCGAAAGAATCATATGGGTGGATTCTATTTGTATCAATCAAGAAGATAATACAGAGAAGGGTCATCAGATCCAATTAATGGCGAAGATCTATGGTCAAGCGAATCGCGTAATTGTTTATCTTGGTAATGAAGCAGTCGATAGCAATCAAGCGCTCGAAAGCATACGTATAGCTGCAGAAGATGACTCTCCAAGTCTTATAACCAATGAAGTACACCAGGCGGGAATCTTTGAATTGCTTAAAAGACCTTGGTTTCAACGTATCTGGGCAAGTCAATTTATCATCGATTATATTCAAGGAGAATACTAACAATATTCGATGCAGATTCTTCAGGAGGTTGGCTTCGCACAACAAATCCTGATGATGTGTGGGTCTGCAACAATAGAAGGTTATACCTTCAGCATCGGCTTCAACAAGCTTTTCCATAAATATCAATCGGACTTGCCAGATCTTATCCGTCCAGTGATTTACTTAATAAGAGGAGCAATCTTCCGGCCAAAACATGCAATTCGGTCATCAGGTGCACTTTCTTTAGGCGCATTGGTAGATATGTATCATACTCGTAAGGCCACTAAACGCCACGACAAGGTGTATGCCTTGCTCAACATGAGTTCCGATATTCCTAATCTAGCTGGATTGTCGCCTGACTATAAAGTTACGTGGAAAACACTCTTGGAGCGACTCATTAAATTTACAATTTCCCAAGCTATATTCGTCAAGACTTGGGAGGACAAGGAGATAGCACTAATTGAGAGCAAGGGCTATGTACTTGGCCATATACACTCAATAGATGTTGATAGCACCAGGCACGAGAGACAGCCTGTAAATATCGAATTCAACAATCAACCAAGTATCAGCAACGAAAAGTGCCACATTCGTTGGACTCTCCAGGCTTCAGCAAAATCTATCCAGCAAGGCGATCTCGTTTGTCTTTTGAAAGGGGCTCAGAAGCCAACCATCATTAGAGCTTACAAGGATCATTTTGTTATCATTGTAATTGCGGTTGCTTTGCAAAACAAAATGCAAAGAAAAGACGGATGTTTTGAGCACATACATTCCTTGCCTTCAATAAGGAACTTCTCGCGTGATTTTCTACTTATCTGGGACTGGGAGCAAAGCCCAGAGCATTTGCAATGCCAAGAAGAATACGAATGTACAATTGAGAGGTATTCCTCTGTACCGGAGTATTCAAGGATAGAGACGAACAGAGTAGCCAATTCAATTAATGTAGTACTTGCCTTGGCAGACGCGAGAAACTACGAACAAGATGTGCTTCATAGACAGATAAAGCACTACGAGGGAATGCTTGGAGGAGAAAATTTACATGTATTGGCACTAAAAGAAAGCCTTGCATGGATTTATTATCGGCAAAATGACGTGATGAAAGCAAAGGAATCCTTTTTGCAGTTGATACAGGTAAGAAATGATTTGCAGGGTAAATATCATCAAGATACATTGAAAAGTGTTGCAAAGCTAGGATTGGTCTATATGGGAGGAGTCAACTGTGATTTGGATGAGAGAGATACGATAAGAATATTCAATCAGATCGAAAGCAATATTCAGATGAGTGAGGAAGATATGATACAACTTGGAAGGTTATCTAATCATGAATTGATGGAACTTTTGTTGGAACAGAAACAGGGCAATATTAAAGTTACAGAAGAGGTGGTGATAGCCGTAGCGAAGAATTGGATCGATGGGTATCAGATTTTGAAGCTTCTGTTTGAGAAACGAGATGAAGAAGTAACTATTACTGAGAAGGTGTTGACAGCTGCAGTGGAAAATTGGGATTATGGGTATCAGATCTTGCAGCTCTTATTTGAGAAACGGGATAAAGAAATAACAATTACCGAAAAGATATTGACAGCTACGGCAGGGAATCTGGAAAATGGGTATCAGATTTTGAAGCTTCTATTTGAGAAACGAGGCGAGGAGATAAAAATCACTGAAGAGATGGTGGAAACAGCAACAAGGATTTCAGAAGCAAGGAAATCGGATGACGGGTATCGGATTTTGAAACTTTTATTTGAAAAACGAAGTGAAGAGATGATATTCATTGAAGGGATATTAGAGATCGCAGCGAAGATCCGTTATTACGGAAAAGAGATTATAATGCTTTTGCTTGAGAAACAAAGGGAGAAAGTAGTCATAACTGAGAAAGTAGTAAGAGCCATAGGAGAAAGTTATGGTGATAGGAAGGAAATTATGATGCTCCTACTTGAGGAACGAGGAGAAGCAACGATTTCTGAAAAGGCAGTGATGCAGATTGCTAGACATTTTCGAATGGAATTCATGGCACTCTTGCTTGAGAAACAAAGGGAAAAACTGATTATTACTGAAGAGATTGTGAAGGCTGCAGTAGCAAATTATCATTATGGACAGAATATTATAATGCTTTTATTGGAGAAACGAGGGAAGGAAGTGGAAATCACTGAAGAGGTGTTAGAAGTTGCGGAGAGGCGTTCTAATTTTAAAGAGGAAGTGATGGAGTTATTATTGAAGCATCAGGCGACTAATGTCATGATTCCAGAGAAGACGATCAAGGGCGCCATTACAGATGAGTAGTTGTCTTTATATAGTGGTGGTCTTGGGTCATTAAGCCTACATTGGCAGAGTGAGCCAGAGCGCTAGGCTCTTAGTAATTCTTATAAGGAATTCCATCTTTTTGTGCATATTTTAGCTCTCTAGCCAGATTATAAGGTTGGAAAATGACAGGCTTTCAATCAACGACAATCACAGAGCCTACTAAAACTTCAACCTCAACAACATCCTTTACAGCGTCTCCTAGTATCAATATACCCGTGAAAATTTCTCTTTCCACAATAGCAAAGACGGGAACTGCAGTAGGCGTATTTCTTGTTGCCTTAGCTGCCCCATTAACAATTGGATACTTTGTTCTGAAGTGAAGATTGGCTTAGTTAAAGACAGCAGATCATAGTACCGAATATCACAATATAGGCTTTCAAGCTAAACTGAACTATTCTAAATTCATTTGTTTCCCAAGCTGAGATATCAGTAAGATCAATAATAGATCTTCAACCATCTCCACTCATTAGCCATTATTCTGATGGAAGAGCTATGAGTGCGTTCGTTTCACAAGAGACCACATGAACTGTACAGCAATGTTCAACTTTGGCAGCTTCATTTTGATTCTTGGGGAGACTAGGAAATCAGAACAGAGTCATTCATTACATACACTTTCAGTATACCCACTAGCTTTTAATTAACTCACCAGCAATTCGATCTGTTGTTCGAAGCTCAGTCAGTCGTGTCTGGCGTTTTGATTAGATCAAAAGGAGATCTATTATTTATTGCCCGAGGAACTTCAATTTCCATTCGAAGTCTCTTTTGATGTTCTGTTTTCCTTTTCTTTTTGGAAATATAAGTAGAATCCAACGGGTTTGTATCGACGTCCCGGTCTAGCTTTATAGACGTGCTCCTTAATAGCCGATTTGATATCTACTCATATATACACTTGGTTTACCTTGCGACTACGGGTTTAAAGTTGTATGCCCTAAGTTTACCCTGCTATGATTGTATTGCTGATATATTTCTCAAATTAGCGCTGAGGAATTCTGAGTGCACCGAGAGAGCTAAAAGTCCGGACCGGGCATATCAACACTGACTGTACTAGTAGCGATTAGTATACTGAACTTTATATGAAGAAGTTGTATCATCTGCAATCCTAAAATGTAAGATATGGAAGCAGAGGGACACATGCAGAGTTGAGCTTATTCTAGATGATATGATCTAGTTTCAACTTTTATGACGATATTTGAGCATTATTTGCAGATTTTAGTGTGTAATATTAACTTGAGAGCAAACCCGCTGGAACTAAAAACTAAATATATAAAAACCTCTTTGGCGAGCGCGCATACATATTACGATTTTAATGATCTTTGGTTACAGACCATGAGGCGGGGAATAAGGCGGGAACATGATAGGGAAAAAGCTACCCTCTGAGTCCACGGGGTTGAATTGAGGATGAGAAGGAACGACTTTTAGAGGAAGGCGAGCCGCCGTTTGCTGAGGCTGTGAGAGAACAGGCGTGTAAGCGCTGAGCTAATCTACTTAGTATTCAAAATTGTATAATACAATATTCAAAACTACTAGATTCAGGCTTCAGCAGTCCAAATCGTCGTACTTAGACATAAAGTATAGAATACGGCTAGATAAAATAATATAGTTTCGAAACTTACAATCCTCGTTGGGATTTAGGAAATTAGACAATATATTTTTGGATAGAGAGGTGAGTTGAATTCATGTGTAGAGAGATTGTATTAAATTAATTGAAAAGTAAAAATTATAGAATATTTATATACTCGTATATATATAGTTTCATGATAATATGATTCAAGGTCGTTATCGAGATTTTTATTAGCACAGAGATAATTAGGTCTAAGTTAGCCCGATTTGAATCTCGACAGGTTGAGTTAGAGAGGTTAAGAAAATGACAGAGGATAGAAGGATAGGAAAATGGGTGAGTAGCAAAGTAGAAAAGTATGGAGAGTTAAAGGGGGTAGAATTTTGAAAGAGGAAAAGTACAGAAGTATAAAAGATGAATATTGGTATAGATTGAGATAGTAATCAGGTTATATAGATTCTATCTATTCACCTATGTTTATATCCACGCAATTTCACTTAAACAATCTGTTAAGGCAGTCTAGCCATCCATCTAATCCTCCACCAATATCTAAAACCCCCAAAAAATCTACCATTCCAACTGCCCTCCTTCATAACTCCAAAGTTTTCCACCGTGACTATCCTTCGTACTCTTCGTAATAAGCGGCACCATCAAGGCACATGAATCTTCGACTGAAACGGCTGCTTGATCCATTCCAAAATAGACGGCACCCGCGTTACCGAGCTCGGTTTGACACCAGCCGGGATCGAGAACGAAGGCGTTCAAAGGGGGGTTCTCGACGTTCATACGTTTGGTGAGCCAGTGGATGGCGGCTTTTGAGGGGCCGTAGGCGCCGTTTGGGATGGGGAGTTGGTTCTGGGTGGGAAGTCAGTGGGTTTTCTAGGTGATTTGAGTGGGAAGGTGAGATGGGGGAAAGGGAGAAGGAAGTGAAAAATTGAAAGTGGAGGGATGGGATAGAGAGTGTAAGATAAGTGAGGAAAGGGGGGTGAAGAGAGAGATTTCATCAAAGATTAAAATAAAAATTTAAGAAAAAATACTCACAGTGATCATCCCCGCCGTACTTCCAATAGTAACCCATTTCGGATCCTTGCTCTTCAATAGCAATGACAAAGTAGCCTGATACAATCTCACAGCTCCATAGACATTTGGAATGAAATGGCCTTCTAGATCTTCAATTTTTAGATCGATAACAGGGGCCACGCGTAAGATACACCAGCGTTGGCGATGACGAAGTCTAGGTGGGTTATTCCGAGGCAGGGGAGCGTGTTGATGGCGGTTTGCGCGGAAGTGGGGGAGGATCCGTCGATTTTGATGACGACTGGGGGTGGAGAACAGGATTAGCGAAAGTGAGGGAGGGGCTTGGGAGAGAGTGGAGGGGAATCATGAGATCTTAATGCATTATGGAGTGAGAAAGTCGGGTATCTATGATTGAATCTGTAGAATACCAAAGTAGAATTTTGCCATCGCGGCGAAGGGTAACCATCTCCATGAATCATGAAATAAGAAAAGAATAAAAGAGAGTTATGCCTACCGAGCTTGGAATTAGCACCGGTAGGCAGCTCTGAGAGAGCTTTCGATGTTGGATGCGAAGGGTCCCGATTGGCGGCAATGACAATGTGATCGGGTTTGCTGATGTATTGGGCCAGGAGACCTTTTCCTGTTGGGTGAGAGAGTTATCAGAATTACGTCTGTTTTGTTCTATTGGGTTGGAGTTGGGGAATGAATCAAGGGAGGGTAATGGATAATAGGTGAACCAAGAAAGTAATGTACCCAAACCTCTGTTTGCACCACCAATGAGAACGATTGTTGGGGCCATGATGAATTTGTTAGAGATCAATCAATCAAGAATCTAAATGTACGAATGTATAAATATAGACTGTTGAATGCAGGTTATCGAAGTAGACGAGAGTTTAAAAAGTATAGATCAGTAATCTTTGAATGAAAAATACCCATACGGATTTGTTTCTCCTGAAAGGCCTGTTTAACAACAGCTACGTTTTACTTCTTACATTACAATCTGTATTTCCAATCCTCAATATGAAAAAAATTACAAATCAACATCAGTCCTGTGCTTGATATTCAGAAACAAACGATAAGGCAATTAACAGGGGCTGGAAGAATATGAGGAAATGAAGTGGCTCAATAGTAAGATCCCTAGGTACCTACTTGCAGGAATAATAAGCGACATAAAGATAAATTTACTTTTTCATTTCATACATTTTGACAGAATATTGTTAGCTTGATAGTGTGGATTTTAATTGGTCTGTAAGAGTTGTGACATTCGTCACATGATATAGAGCCAATCCTTTTCCCGAAGTCACGGATCTATTTTGCCAACTCCCTTTATCTACGGTGTTCTATAGACTAGAGGCTGTTCACCTATAATTTACTCTCCCTCCCCTTTTCACTTTCCCCATCTAACTCACAAACCAGTACCCCCACCCCAACATCCTCTCCCCCCTCCTCCTCTTCCCATCGATCTTCCTCCCCATCCCCAAAAACCCACTTCACAACCCCATTCTTCTGACTCCTAACCTCAACTTCCATCTTCATCTGTCTAATCACACATATAGTATGACCGGCCACTATCTGATCTCCTTTCTCTACGCATATCTCAATGAGTTTTCCCGGGAAGGGTGTTGTTATATGGTTTGGATTTTGGGGGTTGCCGAGACGATGGGAAGATTGTTGGGAGGTGGGAGTAGAGGAGGATGAGGTGATGGAGAGTGTATAGGGAGTCGGTTTTGTGGTAGTGGAGGGTGGAGAAGTGAATAGAATGTTGGCTTTGAGAGAAGAAGGGAAGTTGTTGGTGAGAATGCGGGTTATTTGCATATAATATGGTATTGGCGCCGGATTCCCGGGTTTTGCATTCGTATTAGAGGATTCATCAGGAGTAAGTTCAATATTCCACGCATCTCTCGGACGAAACACCACACTTGATGAAGATGGTAAAGTCGGTAATGAGCTCGTTGATACCGGTACTGCCGAATTCTTCAAGCCCTCGCTTATCTTCTTGGCGGATCTGAGTAACACCGGTAAATTCATCTCCAACCATCTTGTATCGCACTCTTGGTTCTTAAACGCATCACTGTCAATAATTGCTCTTAATAAATCTAAGTTAGTTTCAATGCCAATGATACTTGTATCATCTAATGCTCGTTTAGCTTTCGTGACGATATCTTGCCAGGTAGGTGCAGTAATAATGAGCTTTGCTAATAGACTATCGAAATCTGTGCCGATGATCGCAGGTGTTGAAGGATGCAGATGAGTCTCTACTCGAATGCCATTGCCTGAGGGAAAATAGAAAGATGAGATCTTCCCAGGACTGAGTGAGAAATTTTGAGAGGGGGATTCAGCTGTGATGCGGAGTTGCAGGGAGTGAATTTGAGGTGGTGTTAATGATGAAGGGAGAGATTGTAGGAGCAGTAATGAGAGGGGATGTCCTTGAGCGAGGAGAAGTTGGATTTTGACAAGATCGATACCGGAAGCCAGAGATTCGGTAATGGTATGTTCGACCTGTAAACGTGGATTGATTTCTAGGAAATAGAATTCGGGTCGTGATTGACCAACGAGAAATTCGAAAGTTCCAAGCGAGTAATAATTCACCTTCCTGGCCATCCTCAACGCACTTTCAATGACTTTTTCCACAACTCCCCTATCCGCAACCGAACAAGGAGCAAACTCCACCACTTTTTGGAACCGCCTCTGGATGCTACATTCCCGCTCCCAAAGATGTCTTACCCCTCCTTTGCCGTCGCCAATAATTTGTACTTCCACATGTCTATACCCATCTACAGCAGCTTTCTCCGCAAAAACCTTCTTGCTAGGACTTTCTCTCAATGCTGCTTTTAACATCCCTTCTAGCTCGTCTTCTTTTGTCACGATCCTAATGCCACGACCTCCACCTCCATCTACTGCTTTAATGATTATAGGATACCCGGCCTCTGATGCAAATTTCTGGAGTTGAGTCACATCATCTGTTGGGACTTGGAGGGCCGGGAGAATAGGAACGTGACATTCCTGTGCAAGGTATCTCGCCATCAATTTATCACCTGTTCTTTCTAGAATTTGGAATCCAGGTCCGATAACAACCGCGTTAGCTTCTCTCCACATTCTTTCTGCAAACTCAGCAGATTCGGATAGAAATCCATAGCCTGGATGAATAGTATCGATGTTGTATTTTTGAACAATAGATATCAGAGTTGAGATATCGAGATACGAAGATGGAGACGGAAGTTGAATAGAGTGAGTTGAATTGAGAGTGTGTGATGAGTCGTTGATAGTGTAAAGGGTATAGGTTTCTATGTTTAATTCGCGCGCTGTGGATAGAATACGTGTTGCGATTTCTCCTCTTTTAGCAGTTAGTTTGGGGGGAGATAAGAGGGGGCTGGTGGTTACCTATTTGCTATGAGAAGACGCTTGATAGGGCGGAAGGGTTGTTGTGACATTTTCTCGAGTTCTGTGTGGAAATCTGGAAGTATGCCGAGCTGTATCCTCTCTGGCCGAAAACCAAAGCAAAATGAATTGTGAATTTGAAATTATTGAAGCTTCATCAATGTTCAAGATGTGGCCGAGCTCCAAAGTGTGTGGTTAAGCTTCCCCACAAAACACGGGGCGGGGAGTAAGCCGAGGTCCAAATCATGTAGATCATTAGATCTTCATCAACAAGCTCTCGAATGTTTACTTCTACTTTGCAGATTGGTATCAAAGAATGAAATCTGAGAACCAAATATCACCTCATCATCATGACAAACGATAAGAAAGAAGAAAGCTCTTCAAAAATCGCGTCAGATCGAATATCTCAAGTGGCCGGTCATATCTCTAATACATCCAGTAAACGTCGAGGGCCCAAAACAAAAAATGATCTACCAGCCGACTATTCAGATATTCTCGGGACGATATCCTCTTTGCAAAAAATAGCCCAAACACCTGATCTCTCAAATAAAGGATACATCCGACAAAAGCAAGCTGGTAAACTCTGGGTCCGAGAACGAGTTCTTCAGTTACTCGACGCAGATAGTTTTCGCGAAGTAGGTTCTATTTCTGGGACCGTTTCATGGAAAAAACTAGACCCTTCGGAAAGTAAAGGAAAGAGAGAAGAGCTAATTTCTTATATACCAAGTAATAATGTACAAGGCTTTGGCCTATTGAGAGGAAGAAAAATATTATTTACAGCGGATGATTTTAGTATTCGTGCTGGACATGCCGATGGTGCATTAACGGAAAAAACGATATATATGGAAAAGCTGGCAGTGGCGTTGAGATTGCCTATTGTCAAATTGGTGGATGGCTCTTCGGGAGGAGGATCTGTGACAACGATTAGGAAAGAGGGGTTTTCGTATATACCGCCTATGCCATCTTTTAATCATGTGGTCGAACAGTTGAATATGGGGATCCCCAATCTAGGAGCTGTGTTGGGACCGGCTATTGGGCTTGGAGCTGCGAGAGTTGTTTCATGCCACTTTTCTGTGATGGCTGCGGATGTTGGAGCGTTGTTTAATGCTGGACCAAAAGTTGTTGCTGGTGAGTGTATTGTATTGGCGGAAGGAAAATGCTAATCATCAACAGGTGCAACTTTTGAGGAAGGACTTACTTTCACAGATCTTGGTGGCCCGAGTATGCACTGTACGAATGGCACCATTGATAATATGGCAGGAAATGAACAAGAATGTTTCGAACAACTGAGGACGGTTTTGAGCTACTTACCAAATTCTGGTGCCTCTTCACCTCCAGTTCTAAACACTGAAGACCCAGCTGATCGACTTTGCGAAAGTCTAAGAACGATCATTCCACGCCGAAAAGCGAGAATGTATGATCCTAGAAAAATCATAAAGACTGTAGTCGATGCAGAAAGTTGGTTCGAAATTGGAGCACTTTGGGGAACTACTGCAATCGTTGGTCTTGCCAGACTTTCTGGTAGACCTGTCGGAATCATATCTATAAATTGTGAAATAAACGCTGGAGCACTTGATGCTGCTGGAAGTCAAAAGATCACTCGACATCTCAAATTCTGCGATATTTTCAATATACCTATACTCCAATTTGTCGATATTCCAG
This sequence comes from Botrytis hyacinthi, assembly GCA_004786245.1. Taxonomy (NCBI): domain Eukaryota; kingdom Fungi; phylum Ascomycota; class Leotiomycetes; order Helotiales; family Sclerotiniaceae; genus Botrytis; species Botrytis hyacinthi. Next base: position 20,510 of record PQXK01000217.1, on the reverse strand, counting down.
GGTATGCAATTGGAACCGTTGCAGAACGAGCAGCGACGATGAGGCATGGTGTAGCACTTGGGACAACATATTATTCTACAACAACTCCAGTTTTTAGTGTTGTGACGAGGAAAGCGTATGGAGTAGCTGGTGGAATCATGCTTGATTGTAGAGATCCTCGTTTCCGAGTAGCGTGGCCAAGTGGAGAATGGGGAAGTCTTCCATTAGATGGAGGTATTGAGGTTGGACATGCTGCGGAGTTGAAAGCAGCAGAAGCAAACGGAAAACGAGAGGAAAGATATAAAGAGTTGGAAGAAGAATATACTCGATTGATGAATCCAGTCAGGACAGCCAATGCGTTTGGAGTGGAAGAGATTATAGATCCTGCTGTTACAAGACACATAGTTTGCGAATGGCTGAAGCACGTGTGGGTACCTCTTCCTCTAATGTTCGTGGTGTTTACTAATTTCATGTAGATATGAGGAGTTATTGCCCATTCGACTTTTGGATCGTGCGAATGGGAAAATTCATCCAATCTTTTACTGAATTAGGAAGTCTCCGCCACTGGGAGTTCATTTGTATTCCGAACTGCTCGAATACTGACCCGGCTAGATTGAAGGTGGCCACACACCTCCATTATTGGCCAATTCTTAGACAATCCAGATTCTCATTCTTCATTGGTCGTGGAGAACAAATTACACCAACAGGAATGATTTTGAGCACGTGCGATGACAATGCCCCTGCATCGAATGTTCTTCCTTTCTTCGCTGGCCCACACGTTCCCATGCATTTGGTGGCGCAGGTAGTACATAGGTGGCTTGCCTGTCCTGTTGGCTAAAGGAACAACGTATCTTATGAAGATCATAACCAATGAAATCTGATTCATCTTGTACAAAATCTGTACTTGATATGTTGATGTGGCTCAGATTTGACGTTATAATGATTTGATCGACGTGACCATCTGGTATTATCGCCAACGCATTGTGTATCAACCAAAAGGAGATGCCATCAAGAAAATCAAGGTAAATCAGGCAAACCAGACTGTTCCATTCAGAAATTCCCCTCGAATAAATTTCATAATAGGGGAAAATATAAAATTACTAACTATAAAAAGAAATCATTTATTTCTGTACCTGAATCCTGATATCGGACGTTCAAGGACTATTACCTAGCATACGTCACTGACACTAAGCGAGTGAGGCAATTCCAAGATCTATATCCAAGTTCCGCATTTTAAAACGTGAACGTTTACCCCATCCACCAAGACTTTTTTCCCCACCAGAAAAGCAATCATACTCTGACATATTTTTGAACAATTACATTTTTGAAGTTATTCACAATTTTATAATATAGAGAAGAAATTTTTTATAACACAAATTCGCAAATATGGGTGCTGTTTCAATGAGTGAGTTGATCTTATATGTTTTTTTACCAACATTGATGAACAAACGCTGACAATTCGCCAAAGTTCTCTTGATACTAGTCACCATCTTTATACCTCCAGTTGGTGTCTTCCTGGTATCAGGATGTGGACCGGATCTCCTGATAAACATATGTTTAACACTTCTTGGGTAAATCTCTCTTTCTCTTCACCCGAATCCACAACTAACACCCAAAAGATACATACCAGGACACATTCACGCATTCTACATCGAATATGTGTACTATGAACGACGAGAAGCAGGTAGAGAAGGAAGATTCCAAGCGGCGAGAGCTCCGGGAATTTATTCAGATAGGGTGCAAGGAGGTGGTTACGGTACGATCGTTGAACCTACGAATTAATGGGGGGTCATTGTCTGAGTTCAGCTTGTTTTGCAGTTCATGAGGCGAGCCCATAAATCGATTGGGAGTTCGAGACAGGGGAGGATGTAATGATTGGGGGTTTGCGGGATATGGATGAAGATAATATTGGGTGTATAATGATGGAGATTATAGACGGTCGAAACTGCGCTGTGTACTGGGAGGATCCGGGGAGAGACTTGGGGAGTTCACGAACAACTACTTGGGATACCAGTTTGTCTTTTGAAAGCTATATAAAAGCTGCGTTGGGTTGGCGATACCAAATTTGAATTTCCGTTTCATTCTTCTCCCTCGATTTATTACAAGAGAGTATCTTAAATACAGAAAGACCCGGCGCACAAAGCCTCTCTTGATGTATCTGAAAAGTCGAGTACACAATACATACAATCCACACAATGAATACAATTTCTCCAATATCAAGTACGCCGCCACACCATGTTATAAGATTCAGCCACATCTTACCCCACAATCCACTAATTTAGCTCAATCATGAAGCTTTCAGATTGAGACGTGTTAAACCCGAAAGTCCAGATTGCGATAATATCTCTATCTATTGATTCCGTCCACATTCAACGGAACCTGTGACTACTGCACTACTATTAGGATCCATACAAAGACGACGGCGCATGTAGGAAAGGAATTCGATCGCATATACCATACCTTCCAATTGGACGCAAACAATTCAAGCAAGCATGCATTCCTCAGTAGTGCGCATCCAAAATGTCTTTGGATTCTTCACGACAGTGGCATTTGTTGTCGCGGCTTTGATCGCATGTACAGATATCATTTCGCCCCGTACACCGAGTGCTAAAGTAGAAGTGAAAGATATCCAAGTGTACGTTTCCCTCCACGTCTCTCTCCCTCTCTCCAATCCCAACTAACCCTCCCCAGTGTAAAAGGACGTCCACATTACTATTCCACGAAGAAAGAAGAATACGCACACATCCGATTCTCCCTCAACGCAGATTTCTCCTCCCTCTTCAACTGGAACACGAAACAAGTTTTCGTCTACGTTTCTGCATCATGGCCTTCCAATTCTTCGGAACCTCAAGTTCTAAATAACGAAGCGGTTATCTGGGATACGATTATTACGAATCCGAGCGCGGATCATTTGCAGAATATTGGGCCGGCTGCGATGAAGAAATTGGTTAAGAGTAGTAAGGGAAAGAGCATTGATCCTTCGAGGTAGGTTTCTATCCTTTTCTTCTTTGTTGGAGCTTGCTCCCTCCTGAGACATGTGCAATAGAAGAGATGTACTGACAATCACCACTCATAGAGGCGTATTGAAACTCAAGAATCAAAAAGCGAAATACCAAATCACGCAACCGGGTGGAAAACTCGCATCAACAGAAGGAGTCGTGTTGAAGGTTCATTATAATGTGCAACCATGGGTTGGAGCACTTACTTGGACGCCTCAGATAGAATTTTTGAGATGGAAAAAGGTTAAGGGGGGTGTGAGTAAGGTTTTTGGATTACCCGCTTTGAAGGAGAAGAAGAAGGCTGCAGAGTAGGGGACCAGGGAGAGGGGTGTTTGGTGTGATCTAGAAAGGAATGCGGTTAATGAGATAATGGTTATGGAACTATTTTCGAGGATGGTATTTATGTATTGTTATAGAATTGGACTGGAAGAATGCGAATGCAAAACATACCATGCTGGGTTTCAGCAATGAACTATTATTTTCTAAACATCATTGTGCTGATTCCATTCCGTATCCGTTTTCATTAAGCTTTCTTCGACATTGCTCCGTCCTCAAGCGAGAACGGCATGCTCCATTTATAATCACATCTTGCCAAATGCCTACAAGCACATGGAGTATTAGTACAGATCCACAACAGTTATCAATGCCGTGTTTTTATACTCCCTCCCTCTTTACAAAAGGCATGAAGATAGCCGCATGTACGATCAAATTATGACCTGATCGAGGCTATGAATTTATTTCATGGGCAGGATTTGTTTTCTTGGGGGGTGGGGGAAAGTTGGAAGTTGGAAGTTGGAAGTTGGAAGTTGGAGGTTGGAAGGAAAGGGAGGCTGGAAGTTCGAAGGGAGTTATATGGTGCAAGATGGGAATTTGAGGAGAGGGTGAGGCGATGGTGGTGATGATGTTGGTGATGGTGGTGATTTATGGCGAGAATGATGATCTTTAATGGCAATGATGATAACAGTAACGCTACTTGTAGATGTGTTCGTGAGAAAGGGGTCTGCAACGACGAATGGTAATCACTGGTATGTATCTAATAATAATCGGATTCAAACTCGTCGAGTCATCTATGACTGTCGAACTTCTTTTCTCCATCCTCTCCTCTGTTATCCTGATCCATATTTTTATCCTTAGAAGAGAAATATCAGAAAGATACCTCGTGATTCTTCGCATTCGTTTCGCTTCCCTTTGTAGCTTTTTGTCAGCTTCATTTCTTCCGACAGAGGTCTATGGTTATGGGTAAGAGATATATGCATGCTAACACCATAGAATAATTCAAAGTTTGATATGCTATTCCATCTCAAAGGTTATATTTGATGGAAATTATAGGGTTTATGGGGAAGAGAGGAAGTGGAGACTGGTGAAATTGGGGTGGGACGGGACGGAGATCAAAGGTTGAAGATTGGATGGTTTTGGATTGGAGATGTTGTTGCATGGATGGAATGGAATAGTAGAGCTGTAAGTGATGGATATGGGAAGATGTGTTTGAAAGACTGAGGTTAGTTGGCGGGATGATGGTAACGTATTATCTGAGCTAGAGGGAAGAGTATGAGAGGTTTGAAAATAGAGGGACGTGTGTAGAGTTGTTGTTATATATTGCAGTTACATGTTATTCATTTTCATGGTTGTTTTAAAAAGTGGAGGGTTTTGTAGTGATTATTAATTGTGTGAATACTGTATGTATACTGTATACCTAGTACTTAATACCCAACATTGGGATATAAAAACGTCTGGGTTTTCAAGACTATCGAATCAAAGCTTTTTACTGATGGGAAAAACAGGGTCGATGGTCCTAGGTTGCGAATAGCTGTTTAGATTATCGGTATGAGTTTCTACAGTTCGTCGGTATACTCTGAACTTTCTTGAGAGTTTGGAAGAGAAACTCGCTAGGTTCGGGGATGCTATCCCTGGGTTACGGTGTTTTCTGTGAGTGGCAGTGATTCAATGGAATGATGATACAGGGGTTATGATGATGATCATGAGAAGTCAATGACAATGAGGAAGTGGATAACGGTGAAAATCTACTATGAACAACCTAGGTACATAGACAATCTGATTTTCGTAACTACATTCTACTTGGTTTTGCCGAGAAGACCACCCCTCGGATGTTGGTATACCGAGTCAGAGGAGGGGATTGTAATGCGCTGAGGGATTATGGAGAGAGGGAATGAAGAGGGAGGAGCGTTGTATATACTTCGATGATTCTCGGGGGGGGAGGCAAGATTGTGTTGCTAAAAGATAACCTTGGAAGTTCTAATAATTCATCATCTTGTAGTGAATCAAACTATCTCTGTGCGGCTGTCGAGCTTGAATAGAGTAGATAGAGTAGATGAAGTATTCTCGGGATGTGAGATCAAGTGATGGAGGAGACGAAGGTATTCACTCCCTTTGGTAAAGATGACAAAGATTCAGCACTAGATACGACTATAAAATTCTTCGAAGTTTGGGGAACTTTTGGTTCAACATCTGTTGCCCAAACTACGGTCTAAGGGTGTGAGGAACTCATGAATTTGTGGTCAATATTATATCTAGTAGTAAATATAATCTGTGTTTCAAAATCTTTGAACTGACTGTATAAGATCGGATAGTGAGAGATTGTGTACTGCACATCGATGGATGATGAGACACTTGAATGATGAGAGTTCAATTTATATACGACAATATCAAGGTTGATTCCAACAGCAATCAAAAATGATAGAAGATCATTCAATATCTACATCCCATTACTCATCGCTCTATATTCCTATACTCCTGATTATACCCTTTGATCCCTATCTTTGTATATCTTAGGTTTGCAGTGAGTGGCCTGAGATTGTTGTTGAAATTCCAGGAATCGGGGCTATAAATAGACTGAGAGAGAGAAGGATGAATGGGTATTTATACGTATCACTTACTCTCCCTTTTGAAGGAAGAAGCAAGATACAGAAAGTCCGATGTAGTGCCAGAGAATCGGAATAGACAAAGAAAGATGAGAGTGAATTGCAGAATGGTAGAGTGCTACTTTGCACATCATTCTAAGTTCTATAGCCAAATACTAGATATAAGAGCTCCACTCTTTACACATATCTCAAGATTTGTATGTTGAAAATTAAAAAATCACAAATGGGAATAGTTCCAAGGGCTGCTCTTTGAAGTGAAATTGATACCAAGATGAAATGTTTAGATAGTTAGTCAAGTTCTTGATGCAACACGTACTTTTGAAGAATCAATTATTTATAATGACAGTAAAATCATCTTATTATATCACTCGATAATAACAATGGTCATATATCTCCACAGCGTTAAAATAAAATCATCAACAAAAGTCGAACTCTGAAACTTTGAATCCTAATTAGAGTCATATCTGCATTTATCCCTCAATTCATTATTTTTGTTCCACTACGTCAACGATCGAAATCAACCTTTTCCGCCTAAAGTTGGTGGGAATCTTTATTAATGGAAGTTGAGAAAAAGAAGAAGGCAGATCTCAGAGGTGGCTGTTTATATACCTTTTTCTTCAAAAAAGGAGTTTTCTGGGGGATGCGATTGAACTGGTGAGATACAGTGCCTTGAGATTCGGTGTCTTGAAATACTTCAAGTTGGATTAGTAACGATAGAGTTGTGTAAGTGGAGAAGTGTATAAATATCCAGATGTAACAGCAAGGTTGGTATTGCGTTCTCAGTACTCCTCATTAAAGATTTATAGTATAGTAGACCTTATTCAAGAAACTCCTGATGTTTGATGTCCTAGTGAACTGTTATGGTATTGAAACCAAAACCCTACTTTGAAAATCAAGGTTCGACTCTTTAATTCACTGAGTATGTATGAATTTGCTTTTACCCGCAAATTTAAGTCGTGATAATATATTATGACTCACAAGACTTTCTCAACATCCTGATAAAAACATCCAGCGGCTGCTCAAACAATCAATGAGGGATCACTGATCAGTGACAATAAAACCTGTTGAGACTAACCAGTTGACGTCTCTTTTCACTTCCATAATCTTCCTGCCTTCTTTCATGAAAGATACAGATACAGAAACAGTCACACTTCAATTCTTGCGCAGCCCTTCGTAGTAGCTCTCCGCTGGGAAGCTATATAACACAAAATAATGAAGCAGATGTTACATTGATGAATAAGGAAGAATATATAATACGCGAGAGAACCCAGGTTATAGTCGGAGTCGATGTATTCACTTTCTCTCGCTTTAAAAGGAAGAAGAAGAGTTCTACAGCTGAGGTCTGGAGTAAGAAAGAGCGCAGAAATCTCTTGCATGATAACTTAGATTTCTTTGACAGGAAGTGTGAGGTATATTTGAGATGAGAAGAAAGGTTTACGTGGAAAACGGAGTAAACGCATGGTTTACAAACACAATGTCTAATATTCAGTAATAGACGATAATTTTCGCCACTTCTCGAGGATTTGGTGGAAATTCCATGTCGTTAGCGATCCCTAGATTCAAGTAGGGGGAAGCTAAGATGGTGGAAAGCCGTCGCAAGCTAAGCGAGTAAAAACGTGTTCTCTAACTTCTCTTGGAGTGATTGACGTTGTATTAGAGGAGACCAAGTACCGGGGGGAATTCAGCGCGTCATTTATGAGCTTGTGTTGTGGAAGATTCATCAATAATGTCGCTGAGTATAGTTGACTCATCTGCTTGTTTCAGGATAGATCGTAGTTGCCCAAACTTTATCGCACTAATCCTATAATTTATACACTATATACAAAATTCAACGTACCGGTGACTCAGAATACGTAGCTCTAGGCCCTTGGTAGGTATAAAAGACCTCTCTCGAAGAGTATAAAACCTCAGTTTTGTCCATCAGATTACCTTCAATCATACATTCAAAATATGAATAAAAACTTGACCATAAGTCTTCTCAGCATAGCTTCTCAAAATGTCTTCACATTTCAAAGGACTTACGCCTGAAGAATTTCAACTTCTAGAGCAGGAGAAGATTGTTGGTCCTTCTATTGACGAAAAGAAAAAAGTCTCTACTGGTCTAATGTGTAGGTTTTCCTAGCAATGTCTCTTTTTCAGAGTCCACTAGTGGGTATATGGAATGACGGGACCTTTCAAAATTTCGATATCTTTAGTACATTTATTCTTTGATTGTTTGATACCAGAATTCACATTTTGATTCTTCTATTCCTAACCAGCAATTCAAACAATCCCTAGAATAAATGTTTGAAATATCAAGAGGCATTCAGAAGTCAATTTTTGCAGTGTTCCGTCAGTCTGTACACTCACTGGTGGTCTCTTTCAGCTCAAACCTATCAGTTTCCAACACCAAGCTATCTAGATGCAGATAACAATAATGGAAGCATCGCATCTCCAACAAGCTCTACGACTTCAATCCGCATCCACTACAAAGACGCAACCAAATTCATAACCTTCGACCTCCCCGAAAATTTCGAATCCGTAGCTCTCATCCAGTATCTCGGATATACTAGATCCAAAGCCGAGAAAATCATCGCAAGAAGGAGTGCGCGTCCAGATGCAAAATCTAATCCCTATTCACTCATGGAGTAAGTATTTTTACTATTGTTCACTCACTACCAGTCGCAAATATCCTTCCTATCCTAGGAAATCAATCCTAGCGAGTTGCTAGCAAACTATCAACCACAATTCCTCGCTATGGCTATACCCTTCCCGAGCTTAAAAATCTCGATCGACCGCCTCTGCATGAATATCTCGATTGATCCGCCGAAGCAATGCGTCGTTTGGGGATTATAGAGGATACGATAGCTCGGATTACGGAAGGATATGTTGGGGATGGAACCGCCGGCTACTTGATTGGAGATGGGGGTGCGATCTCGGTTTGGGATGGTGTTGCGGTATGTGGATATTTTGAAGGGGAAAAGTCGAGGGCTTTTGGAGTGATGTGGATGTGTGGTTGGTGGTGGAGAGGAGAGGAGAGGGAATTTTTGGAGTATGCACATTCTCTCGTTCTTATTTGATAATATAAACCTTGATGTTTTCTCATCCCTAGCCAGATGTTCAAAGCCTCTGTATTCTCCCATTTCCATTCATGTTTTCAAGCCCTTTCTATTCTTTCTATCCTTTCTATTCAAACATTCAAACATTCAAACATTCAAACATTCAAACATTCAAACATTCAAACATTCAAACATTCAAACATTCAACCAATCCAATCCATACATTCCCTCACCTCATCTCACTCTAATCCAATCCAACCCAATCCAATCCAACCCCAATCCAACCCCCCAAACCCTTCCACTCCCTAATCTTTTACATACCTAATAAAAACTCCTCCATTCCCTCCTCAATACTCAATACTCAATACTCAATACTCAATACCCAATAAACCCCCATCCATTTATTCTCTTCTCTTCCACTTAGCCAAACATTTGAAATCTCCACCTCCTTTTACTCTCAATCATAAATGCATTCTACACCCTATCAAATATCAAATATCGAGCCCTGAAATCCTGAAATGTTTATTATCTATTGTTATTTTTTCTCTCCTCTCCTCTATTTACTCACCTTACATTTATCACCTCTATCACCTATCGCTCGCTTCTATCACATCTATCACCTCCCCCCCATTCATCCCCCCACACCCATCACCCATCCCCTCACCTCTTCGCTCTCTCACAGAACTAAAATGCCACAAGTACCTAACTTCCAAGTACCTATCCATCCAACCACCTACCCCTCTATTCAATATACAAATCAAAAATAAATCACACCTCGAAGAATAACACTCTTTTTGTTTCTTTTAATCTGTTTTGTTCATCATTTTTTTTTCATTTTGATTGAATAATAATAACAAAAAAGAGAAATTCTTTTTACCATAGATGCATTAATAGAAAAACAAGAATAGTAATGAAAACCTAGTATGGTATCAATACTAAGACATATGTATATGTGTGTATATACATCCACAAACCCCCTCCCTCCCCTTCCCCAAAAGAAACCCCAAAACCATACTCCTTTTTCCGATTCCAAATCTTGCTAATATCCTGTGCTTTCCTCCACCTTTCTCGTTTACCTTCTCCTTTCCCTTCCCCTCCCCTTTCCTCCCCATCGCCAGACCTTACAACCCACAAACCCCACTCCCAACCAATGGGGCCCTCGGGTAAAAAATTCTCGGCGCACCTCCCACGATCTGCACCGCCAGATTTCCGCTCCCACCCGTGGTATACGATACACAAGTTAGGATTTCTATGACTTGAAGACTTGCTGTAAATCCCGTTTGGGAAGTGGTGAGGGTGAGGTTTGATGCTTTTGAGAGGGGGGGTTAGTTTGAGGTTCTATATTCGGGGGAGAAGTGATACATGAATAGAGAGATGAAGTTGAGTGGGAATTTAGATCTTGATGAAAAGGATAGAGGATAAGGAGATGAAGTGAAGGATACAAGACGGAGAGCAACATAACTGCACAGATGAAAAGAAAGAACAACATACCACTCCCCGAAGCCCCCAAATTACTAAACACCGCAATGATTTGTTTTCCCGTAAATCCCTTTCTCATCACAATCGTATGCGAATCGCTATAGACCGGATATGCTTTATATGTGAGATAGGTTGGATCTACATAGATTGCCTGGTTGCGGATTTGGTTTACGGATGCGATGACTATGGTTGTGAGTGGTGTTCATGAGATTGTTTGGTGGGATGGTGAGTTTTAAAGGGGAGATTGGATGATAAGGTTGGGATGGGATGGGGAGGTGATCGGAGGGCAAACTCACGCTTGTAGTATATTCCTGTTTGGGAATATGAATTCGAGTTCAGCCAAAGGGCTTCACGGTTGTTTGGTACGCCGTTTCCAGATAAATGTTGTTCTTGACCTTGGTATACTGTGGAGAAATCCCACGGTTAGTTTTGCCTCTCAAGTTCCAAGATCGAAGATACTTATCTTCTGGGAAAAGGGGGAAAAGAAATAGGAATTTGCTTACTGATAGGGACTCCATCCGCTAGAATCGTAAAAGCAATAGCATTTTTCGCAAGTGATGCATCGGATGTCAAAGAGGGAAAACGAGCTACATCATGATTTTCGATAAAGGAGCCGAGAAGAGTGGTATCTGAACAGGTGGATTTCATCGTGTTGATTCCGTTTGCGAGGTTGGAGATGCTACCGGTTGTGGATTGGAAAGCTTGGGTAATCCAGTAGTAGCTGAATGAGGATTAGTGACGGCATCTTATGTAGTTCTCAAAGAAAGAGAAAGAAAGAGCAAAGAGAGATTGAGGAGAAAAATCTTAAAAACTTACGCAGGATAGTTAAGAATTCCATTCATGTAATTCTGGTACGGACATACATATGTCGGGTCACGATTGAAGATTTCTCCAACAATATATACACCCGCTATATTCACCATTAGCATAATGCTTCCATCATTCTTCTCCCTAATAATACACCTCTTTATTTTTCGACACAAATGAAAAACAACTCACCAGCACTTTGAAAGCTCGGAAAAAATCCCACTCCCGTCTGTTGCGCACTATCAACTCTCAACCCATCAATCGAGTAATTGGCCACCAACTCTCCAATCCACGAATTCCACTCTGCCTGTACATTTGAATCTTCTGTGCGTAGATCAGGGAGTGAGACGATGTTATCGCCTTCCCAGCAGACTTTGATTGAAGTGGCATTGTTATAGTCTATGAGACAGGGGGAATGGTAGTATGATTTCTGTTTGTGTTAGATTTAAAGAGTGAGGAGACTTCATGAAAGCTTTTCGGGGGTATCCGGGGAAGGATCTAAGGAAATGGATTCGGTGTAAAGAAAAAACGTACAGAGTTAAATGGTGTGTAGATACTGTAATCCACACTCGATCCACTACCCAAATATGCCATGTGATTTGTCACAACATCAACCATCAAATACATACCTCTAGCGTGTAACTATATCAGAATACTATCAGTACTTTCATCCTTCTCAATATATATATCAGAGAATACTCACAGCAGCAGACAATGCTTTAAGATCTGCCGAAGTACCAAAATTGGGGTTTACTTGGTAGATATTTTGGGCCCAGTAGCCATGGTAACTTGAACCGTCCTAATTCTTTTGTTAACATATTTCCATTGAGTATGAATGCAGGGACCGATTTCAACATCCATTGAAACTCCCTCAAATCCAGATTGGGAATGAGAAAAAAGTGATTAGGACTAACCACACTATCTCCCACAATATTTTGCACGATTGGGGAAATCCAAATCTATCGAAATTTCATCAGCCATATTCTATTGAATTTCCGAATTTCCTCTTCCTCTTCCTTACTCTCCATCCACATCTCCATCCACATCTCCATCTCCATCCAAAATCCCCCCACACCCAAAAGAAAAACTCCAAAAACCCAAAAAACTCCAAAAACTCACAGCCGTAAACCCCATACTCTGAATATAATCCAACTTCTCCACAATGCCCTTCCACGAGCCACCACAGTACTCATTCACATTACACGCGGCTGTGGTCGATGCATCTGTGCGTGCAAAGCGATCGGTGATGACTTGGTAGATGGATTGTGCGCGCCAGTCTGCGGCGGAGAGGGCGGCGATGGGGGAGAGATTGAGGGAGAGGAGGAGGAGTTGCTGTAGGAAGATGAGGGGTTTCATGTTGAAGTGAGGGGAGAGAGGGGAGGGTGGGTGATTAGTGTAGTATAGTAGGGGATTGAATGGATGGGATGTGATGTGATGTGATGTGATGTGATGTGATGGGATGCGAGATTATGATATATAAAATCTCTCTCTCTCACACACACACACACACACTCTCTCAGGCAAAATCCCAAATCTCGGAAACGGAAACGGAAACGGAAACAAAAGAAGAAAAGAAAATATATCAATATTGCTAAATCCGAGACAGAAAAAGGTGAAACACAAACCCCCTGTTGGGAAATTGAACTGCAAGTCAAAAAAAAAAAGCACACATCCCGAAGAATTCATATCATACTTATACTCTCGCACACATGCGATTGATCACGAAGTACGTGTGAATGGTACCCCGAGTCTGGATATATTCATTCATGTGTACCTGGGTGTATGGATGGATGGATGGATGGATGTATGTATATACCCGTCCCGTTCTCGAAGAGGAATAGTAGAAATGCAAAGAAACAATGAGAGCATTTGCGAGCATGAGATTTCTCAAGGGGACAGAATTCAAGGATGGTATTTAGTATAGGCTGATTAACGCACGTGTTTGGTTGGAGTAAATCATGTGAAGTTGAAGAATACTTACATCGTGGACATGATAGATAGAGAGGAAGGTTCAAGTCATCATCTCGCTGATTGTCCCACGTGATAGCTGTGCTATTTAAGTTATAAACTCAAATAAACGAGATGTGAACGTTGGAAGTTAGAGTTTAGATCAGATACAATTAATCAAATAGACTTTCCAAACCGTTGAGAGAAAATGCATAAACTTCGGATTTACATGGCCGTGCCTGGTCAAGGTTAATTTGCATCAAATGAACAATATGTTGTATTCGGTCCTTTCCATCTCACGATTCATCATCACTGTGATAACCATGACGGATTAAGTTAAAGCCATCAAATCCTAGCTGAGTCTCCCGTTCTCTCCAATCCATACTCCAATATCGATCTCACACCCCGCCACTCCCGAGGATAAAAGAGACGGATGCACCCCACAATGGCGGGGTAGGTTAACAGCCAAAAACCAAAACCAAAACCAAAATCAGATGTCAAATGTCAAAATGTAGTGTAGTGTAGAATTCTACTAAAAACAACATCTCTCATATTCTTCCCAAGAAAGAACTATTGGCATAGTATTCTTGAACGAAACCATTTCCATTGATTTCAATTGATCGATTACCTATTTCTTCTCTGCACTCAATTCTCCATTCTCCATTCTCCATTCTCCATTCCCATCTTCCCAAAATTAAATCAATCAATTCCCTTTACCATCATCCCATCTCATCCCATCCCATCCCCTCCCCTCCCCTCCCCTCCCCTCCCCTCTCTCATCTTCCCCACTCCCACAAACCACCAAATGCCGAGGACAATTCCCATCCGCACCTTCCACCTTCCGAAAGAAGGTTTTTGCGCCGCACCTGCATCTCCCAACACAGACCATCCGATCCAGATTCCCATTACCCGAATGAAGAACAAATAAATCACTTGGGTCTCCGAAACGGACCGAATAAACTTTGTCCATCTCCCTCCCATGACTTTCTCACTGATGTCTGCAGAAGGCGCACGATGGTACCTGATCATCCGGATCAGAAACCACGTGCTTTAATCCGCGTCGGAAAAGAATTTCCGTTTATGCGCTGCAATCAGAACTTGGTTACATTGAGCATGAGATGGAATAATTGTGGAAGAGAGTATATTGATTGTTCCTTTGGTCCAGAATTTTCAATACGGCATTTGAATTCATGGTCGAGACAAATTGTCGCGATTTTTGAGCTTTGAATGATGTGAAGGAACGGACTTGTTTGGCCCTCCCGATAAAAGTTTTACTCATCCTCCACTCTCAAAAATATGATTTGAAGGAAATGTGTAGACAATTAAGAAAAAAAAACAAAGAAAAAAAACAAAGAAAAAAAACACTTGTCATGCCAAACTTCAGCATAAACAACATAGTAAAATGTAGTAAAAAACAATTTCCAAAACCACAAAAATACAAATACTCAAGCAACGGGATCCGATCAAATTCCACATCTCACGAACTCTCAATCAAAAAGTTCAAAAAGGATGGAGATCTTCGGAGAGAGATATTCCATCATCTAAACAGAATTGATACACATCGAGAAAACATATTCCCAATCGTATCTTCTCGTCTTCACTGGTAATGCATCTATTCCTTGTATAGACATCGAAGTCTCGATAATCGTCTGACTATCTTCGCAATAGTTTCTTCCATCTATGCCACTTAGCAATTCTACGATACGATACCATAGAAACGATATCCTACCTGTACCTGTACTTTTAGCCATTCTGTCAACCCATCCATACATATAGGACTAAAGTATCTACCTACCCACCTACTCCATCACATGAAGATGAATCGATACCTTACCAACTCAAATCTCTTTTCCTCATCTTTCATCACACACCACATGTTACACATCTTCCACTCTAAAATCCCTCCGGTTTCCACCCATACAAATATGCCACACACACCCTCCCGCGAGAAGAAACTGCATACTCCTTTCAGATATCGCTCATTTTATTATCCGCCTCTCTCCTCCTCTTCTCTTCTCTTCTCTTCATTCCTCCCTAAAGCAACCAACTCACAGAAACCCCCCCCCCCCCCGGCCCCCCAAAAACCAACTACACACCTCACCATTCACCAATCTCCCCACTTTCTCCTTCCCCCTTCCTTCTCTCCCCATGCATCCAGCCAGCATAACTTCCTTTCCATCTCGACAAAAATCGCACTTTCATTACATATCCCTCATTCACCAACTCCATTCCTCATCTCCATACAACACCATATCTGATATACACTGCCATCCATGTTCATCCAAAGCTTTGTTGCATATCGCATCATTCACCTACCACTGTCCATAAAAACTTCACATCTGCTTGACGGGTAATATATACATATCCGCATACACCATCATCGCATCTCCCATCATCCACTAGATTTGCATCGCTTTCCGTATACTATTATCTTATATCGTCTCATACCATACCATGCACATCATCCCGATACAACCACGTCCCTCTCCCACTTCGATACTATTTCATCATCGTTGTTTCTACCAAGACGAAGTTGAAAAGGGAATCTCTCGTAGCAGAGCAAATCAAAGCGCGAAATCAAATAATCCTAGGCTAGTAGTCTTCAACATTTCTCGCGCGTGTGCGAAATGGTGAAGGGGAGAATGTATATCGACAAGTTGTGAACAAGGCTGAGTAGGTACTGGATATCTATACCAGGTAATTCCGGAGATGCGAGGTAGATAGATATAAGTACTGAATCAAATTGAATTGGATTGACTGGGAGAGCGGAAGCTTAATGTGCGAGTTGTTTTTCTTCCATCTCGGACCATCTCGGGATGTCTAGCTGACAAACCTACTCACCATGAGGATATCCTTCCTGCAATAAAAACTGACATAACAGCAAAGTCAAAATAAAGCTCTGAAATAACAGAGCACTGAAACCAGGAATAAACTTAACACATCAAAGCTATGAAACAAGCAATACATTGAACCCGACCTCACAATCAAGAATTTCGTTATCAAAGCAATAAAACACACGACAAGCTAATCCATGAAACACCTCCAATCCAGCATCTCAAAAAGCCAACCCATTGACGAATCAAAGTATAGTAGCTTTTCGTATTCCGGCAGCCGCCATTTTTATCCGGAAGCTTGGGATACCCAGTGCAAGTGTGCAAGGATAACCCAAGTACGAATGTTTTAGGTATTGAGAGGTTCGTTGGAGAGGTAAAACAACCGAGAGAGTGAACCCCTGGTTCCTGTATCAACGTTGAGGTTGTTCATGGGTTGCTTGAATAGATGGAAATGAGGCTGGTGAGTGGTGCTTTGAGTTGAAGACATGTAGTAGGGAGTTGAATTGTCAGCGCTTAATACATACCATATGCATGAATTTTGGTGTTGCAGAAATCGATGTATCGAAACTTTTTCAGGGCTTTAATTTGTAAGCGCGGCTCTGGAGAGATAATGTGATGGTCGAAGTAGATTCTGTCGAGAATGTGAGAACATGTACTAATCTCCGAGTCTCGGTATACCGAGATCTTTTGAATACGGTGCTGGATCTGAATATGTTTGTGATTCAGTAGTGCGATAACCGATATTCATCTTCATGAATACCTTGGGTGCGTAATTCTCATAGTGAAAAAGGTTGATGGTTCTAAAAATGTGTATGCCGCATACAGAATGAAAAGTAAGTAAAACAAAAACTAGAACACTGCATTACCATTCATAACACGAACCATATCGGTTACTGCTCCTCACTGAATTGCTAAGCACTTGACTTGAAATCCAGACTTCCCTTGAATGAATGTTTCCAGATCAATGATCTAGTAAGAAGTAACGCAAACACTCGATTGCTGAATTAAACGGGTTGCAAATAAGAAATTAGAGATGATGAACAAGAAAAGTATCAAGATCCCAATCCATCACCATCATCCGTAAAGCACGGCGTCTCCGAACCATTGATATCTATGTTGCAAAAGAACCAAAACCAATATTACATAGGTGATACTATCACCATGCAGATATCGTTAGAAAGATATGTACGCTCTCCATCGACTGGTAGAAAGGAATCTAAGAATCTCGGAGGAATTGGATGGTGATAAGACTACTACACAATCACCACTGACTCGTAAGCTTGTATTTATCACACCAATACTCTATCCTTCAAATCTGCATCTCTCATTGGACAATTGTGAGTAAATTCATCGGAATCGATACTGTAAAGATGATGCCAAGGTTATTCATGTAATCGTTTGGGTTGAAATACAGTATGGTGACGTGATTGATGGTTGTGATATTCATTCGTTGTGTTTCGGCCGAGTGACAGAACAGGCGCTTTCCATATTCTTGGTTTGACGCTTTTATTGGTGACCGGAACCGTCAGTGATAAGAATAGAATGACGAAATTCCAAATCGTTCGCTTTTGAAGCCAATAATTCTTAAGAAAACAAAGTCTAAGTCAAGATCAAAATCAATATCTCACTGTTAGACCCAATCGTGAGCTATGAGGCATGAAAGGTTCATCGAATCATGATGTCTGCGGAAACCGGTGCGAACCCGAACTGATGGTAACATTAACAAAAAGGACAAATCCAGAATCTGCTAGGTAATCAGGGGGTCTAAATATCATGTAGGCAATTCCATTTTCATCATAAATTTCGTCCAACTGTCACATAAGATTTCCCCTCAAAAAACATGTGTGGAACGGCGGCTATCGCGTCAAGGCTCATTTTTATACTTTCGTTTGTTCTTCCCTTGATCAAATCTCCGAGCCGGTTTTGGATGCCGTATTCTGCAGATAGCAATATGTGATTATCCGTTTGGTGATATCAGACCTATCGAATCCTTCAAGATATGGTGGCAACGAACAAATCGTGGTCACAAGAAAGAATCCAAGGGGATCTCTTAATCTCCAGCCATTTTTTATTTTTCCTTAAAGAGGTATTATTAAGTCATATCGGGACCAAACGTTTTCAGGTAAATCATCCAGTTATGGTTATGAACAAGTGGCGGTGGATTACAACGGGTTTGAATGGTGATCATTCTGAGTATAGTGGCACTGTGGTTCCTCATCGTATGAGAATGGGATGGAAAACTTATGGACCCCCACGATGATGTACTGTTGAATGGATAGGGGCTTCAACAGATCTTAACAAATTGAATTGCATTGCGTTGGACATTCTCCTTGGGTAATATTACCCTTTGCGTTACCGCCTGTTTCGAACATTTGATATGTTGTCCTTTCCGATTTTCTAATTACCCATTGGTTCATCACATAGTGTTGGTCGATATGATGACTATTTGGTGAACCCGGATGGAGCCCGGGTATTCAAATATGATGATGAGGTTGTACAGGTACGGTACCGGTATGGGCTTCTTTTTGAAAGACGGTGTACCAGTTGCGTTTTTTGGGTTCATTTTGGATGCAGTGGAACATCTCAGCTGATTAATCAACGGAAGCCAAGCAGGATGGAAAGCCGTTGTAATTCATCAATTGGGCAAGCATTGGAAACCGATTGGTTATGGAAGAATGAAAGGACCGACAGCGGTGGATGATGATAGAGGTGACTCGTGGCATCGTGGCTTTCACGCAGTGTATCGTGTTTACCACGGGTTGTACAACTACTTGAATGAAATTCCACTCTCACACAGATGGAAATGAGAAGTTCACAGGAGAAAGCTTCCGTCGCTCTGGCGGCCCCTTGGTGATACTTTGTAGAACTGTGGATCCCCTTTTTGTTCCCGATGCTACGAGAAAAAGATATGGGTCAATTCCAGAGAAGTGGATTGAAAAAATCATCTGATCGATGCCGGTATATTGGATATTCCCATGTAAATATGGTTCCAAGCTTTATTACTATGCACTCCGTGAATTTGGGTCAAAGTGTTGAAGATATCTGACCGGTGAATCGGAAGGAGGTAGTATTTCGAGATACCATACTTTGTAACTGGGTGGTAACTCGTTGGCAACTGGTGGGCACCTGGTCTGGTCTCTTATGTGGTAAAGTTATGACTCGGTAGAGATGAGCCCCCTGGGGATGATGTTTGGAACAAAAAGAAGATGTATATGTGAGACAAGGACCCATACAGTTTTGACAGAAATCAATAAATATATATTTACTTATCCTCTCACCCCCCCTGGTCCGTGATTAAGAAGACCGGATAGAAGAACCGTGCAAAAAGCATGGTACGGTACCTACATACCTACATACCTAGTAGGTTAGAAGAGCCAACGAGGTATCGACGTCGTGGTAACGGTAGCTACGGAAGACTCACCGATCAATTCTTTAGGGCTAGAATAGCCGGGAAACTCAACCCTTTTTCCCTCGCCTTCCCCATACTTTTTCAAGTGAAACTGACAGACAGGGAGATGGAGAAGGAGCCAGAATTGACACTTTCTAGAAGACGAATCTGAATCATTTTATATCCCATTTTGATTGACAGGTACAAACGAATCCGTTATCGACTGAACCTGATTAGGTAAGTGCCAGTATCAATACCAAGGTATAGAGCACTAGGTAGGTGTTGTTGTTGACATACATGATATACTCAAGTAGGTAATGATCGATGGCAGCTAGCATGATTAGGCTAGAATGACGGACGCTAGAGAGAAAAATAGTACCTAGGTAAGGAAGGGTAGGTGAGTGGAAGCGTAAGTGGAAGTGCAAGTATAAGTGCAAGTATAAGTGCAGAGTATATTCTCCAAAACCTCTTTCGACGAGCAAGTACTAGATATAGTACAGGTGCTAGGCGTAGCGATTTTGAACCATCCGAAAGCTATGAATAATAAGAGTGTACTGAGGGAGGTATCTGGCTCGGAACGGCTTGCTGAATGAACAAATAAGCTTCACACTACTACTACCGTATCACGCACTCCGTGTATTGTATGTACGTATGTATGGGTAGGGTTACCGCTGGGCCGGCGTAGAAAGATAGACCTCAACTATGCTTTGTAGGTATTAGAGATGAACTTAAGAATCATCTAAAATCCTGAAGTCACAACTAACACAAGAAGTAAATATTCCCAAAAGTATAAAGGGCCAATCCGGAAGTCCCTGAACTCTTACTTGCGTTAAGGCGCGATATAAAAAGTAAACCTTACCTGGGTAGCAACAGGATGTCATTACTCACGATGTGAAAACAATTGAAAGTATGGAGTAGGAGTAGGAGTAGTGAGTGATGAATGTAGTGATGATATTCGAATACTACCAATTTGAGTATATGAATAATTAATGGCTCTTGTTAAACATAGATGTGTATGTGTGTATGTGTGTATGTGTGTATGTGTGTATGTGTGTATGTGTGTATGTGTATATGTGTATATGTGTATATGTGTATATGTGTATATGTGTATATGTGTATATGTGTATATGTGTATATGTGTATATGTGTATATGTGTATT